>JASDQU010373045.1:54290-82628 GCA_032191745.1 Picea mariana
AACATACATTATAGTGAGAAGACACAACTATCACAACATACATTACAATGAGACATGTTGGATGAAAGTATCATTCAACTAGGATAGAGTCACTCTCCACTCCATTATTCATATTATTATCTTCATTCACTCCTAGCAGTACATATTCTCCCTTTCTCTTCTCTCATTTGTTTACTTAGGGTTCATGTGTGTGTGTGTGTGTGAGTGGTTAAGATTTTGTACTAAAAATCTGTTATAGTTGTATTGGTCAATGTAAGAATACAAAAAAAGGTTTTTCCCACAGTCTATGATTCATAATTTGTTAAAAACATTGATGTTTGTCTACCAAAAATGCAACTCTATCCTTTCATGAGGATTGTGAACTTTTACTAGTATAATTCCTACTTTAAAAAACACGTCAAAACCCTTACCTTATCGTTGTCCTTTCACCAGATCCATTAGCCCATACAACTTGATAAGAGTTTTCCACGAGATTCATTTCCATCACCAAGACCTACATGAATCATAAAAGACAAATTATTTATATGAGTAAATAATATATAAGCAAATAAACATGCATTTAGTTATGTAAAATACTCTAGAAAAAATTTAAGTGGTCGCATACCTTAATGAGCCTCTCTTTTTTTTGAGAATAGGTTCTTCTCTACTGAACAGGGCCAACCACGTGAAGTTGGAAGCTCATATGGCACCTTCCCCCCCTCACATCGATCTCCATTCCCCATACCCAACAAATGATTTTGTTTATATAGAAAACATATAGACATTCATACATAACTAGGATAGACATCAAAACATTGAACATATAAACATTGAAGCATAATGGTATAATTCATATAAACAATGTTTCATACTAGAAACATCGATAAACATCCAAATACAAGTCATGAATTTATACATCTATTTTTTCTTTGATTTATGATTTTTTACATTCATAAAATTGACAATTGGGGTATCATAATCATCATTTGACATTGTATTTCTTGCGCCCTGTCCATCTATTGTTTTTGTTTCCAGGCACTCATGTACCAAACTTTTGGTATGTCGCTGAGAAGGGCGTCGAGGCATCTATGCAGGGTCGTGAACTGCAAAAATGAAAATGATCATATCAATATGTTGAAATATAATTGAAATAACTAATTCATTATTTTGATTAACATTACACTATTTCTCTTTACTTGTCTTTGTAGATATGACAGTTGGTGCGTTAATTTCTTGTCCATTAGGTTTCTCTCGTAGTTCACCCTCGTGAGCTACATGCTCTTCAATTTTGAGAAGATAACATATAAGTATAAGTCATGAAATAAATATCTACAATCACAGTAAATATTTCTAATTATGAAGAATACATACTGGAATGGGTACTCTTCTCCCCACTATCATTGGACATGTGCACCCTTGTATGACATGGTGTCTGCTGAATACCGCTAGATTCACTATTGCGGTTGCATTGTTACTTGAAAACAAACATAAATACTTAGTTAAGGGTGATATAATAAAATATGAATAGACATTACAAGCATGCTACTGCAGTTTCCTTATTCATTTTATTTACCTGTGTGGCTGGGGAGATTGGAGTCTGCCCCAAGATTTTCCTATATTCAATCACACTTTTAAAACTGTGTTTGTAACCAATATTTAGGTCCTCCTCGGTGGCAGTAGTGTCGAACATATTTAACTGCAATGCATAACATCGTTAAAAATACCAATAACAAAAACATATATTTGTTCGCTACTTTTAAATAAATATTAACCACAGTTAATCATTTAAATATTATGATTCAAGCTTTTAGTTTTCCATAGCCACCCTGGCCTAGCTTATGTTGCTCGTGCTTTTCCATTCTAGCCTTGGTTTCTTTGGAGGTGTCTAGTAGCCTACATATGGAATTTTTGAAAAAAAATAGATATCGGAATTGTTACTTAAAACAAGAAAGAGAAACATAAATGAGCATATTTCACTAATAATATGACATGTGTCGTACCTTGCTTGACCATCTCATGGATGTCTTCCTTGTTTTTTAAACAAGTTCTCCTTTGCATCCTCTATCAGGGCCTTCCACTCTTTCTCTGGAACAATGGGAGGGCGCTCATGCTTGAGGTCTAATTGCAATTTCTCCCTATATTGGGCCTTGGTATATTTTAAATTCTAGCTAGCTAACTTTGTAACCACTTTCTTGTTGAACATGTTGTCGAACAAGTTTACCATGTGGTCTATCAAATCATTTTTCTTTTTGCTATCTTGGCCAATCCACTATGTGCGAATGGTGGGGGAAAACATCTCTAATGATTTGTCATTTAATTTTCTATAGAAAACATTTTTTCCTACATAAACGTGTTATCCATTAATTTATAATAATCTCAACAAATGTCCATTTCAATTTCATGATAAAAATGAATCAATTAATTAACAATTACATTCAATCTTATGAATCTTGATCGGAACACATGCATCATCCACCAGAAAGGTGACATCTAGTGATCTGGTTCTTTTAATTCATTCTGCTCCATGAAGAATAGCTTCCTCTCCATCTACAATATGTTCATCTCCGGAGTCATGTGGAGTCCCAGGTTCCTGATCATCATGATCTGGTGTGTCATGCCTTTCAACATGATTGCACTCATAAATGGCTTCGAGGGGAACCTCGGGAGGCTCAAAAAGCCTCACTTTTACTTTGCTATGTCAACATTTTTGTTGCATTGGATCATCACTGCTACCTATAGTAGTTGCAGGATTGACAGGTTCCCAGTGCATGGGGTTTAAAAACTCCTACAAACAAAAAACTTTACTTTATCAAATCATATAGAAAATATAAAACAAAAAAATGGATATGAAATTGTCATAGCTGATAAAAATATGTGAAGATGCCACTTACCCAAAAATTAGTTATTATATTTTGTAGATCTACCATTCTTGCCATGTCCTACTGTGTCAGGGGTCTTTTACTAAGCAAACCTAGATATTCTATGTTTGCCTTCTTCAAGGCCTTCGCTACAGTTTTTATTGGGTCAGTGGAATAAATATTCCATCCTCATCAATATCCTCAGTGGGTGCCTTTCCACGTTGACCATGCCACAATACATTGATGAATAAAATTAATGAGATGAACTTTAACATTTGAGAAATTTAGTTATTATAGTCATAAGTTATTACTGTATTTAACATTACCTTCTGAGGCACAGCGAGTGCCTTTCCATGATCACCCTGGATAGATGTAGCGGGTGATTTTCGGCCACGGTCACCCTAGATAGAAGTTGACACAATAAATCAATCAACAAAAGTTATGAAATTCACCTGTAAAATTTAAAAAATGAAATATTGCAGTAATATTAGAAAAAAAAAATGAAATTTCAGAAATTTAGTTGTTGTAGTCATAAGTTGTTACTGTATTTAACATTTACCTATTGAAGCACAGCGGGTGCCTTTCCACAGTCACCCTGGAAAGATGTAGCGGGTGATTTTCTACCACGGTCACGCTGGATAGAAGTTGATGCAATAAATCAATCAACAAAAGTTATGAAATTCACCTGTAACATTAAAAAAATGAAATATTGTAGTAATATCGAAAAAAAAATAAAAAAAAATAGAAATTTAGTTGTTGTAGTCATAAGTTGTTACTGTATTTAACATTTACCTGCTAAGACATAGCGGGTGCCTTTCCACGATCACCCTGAACATATGTAGCGGGTGATTTTTTGATATGGTCACCGTGGACAGAAGTTGACACAATAAATCAATCAATAAAAGTTATGAAATTCACCTGTAACTTTAAAAAACTGAAATATTGCAGTAATATCAGAAAAAAAATAATGAAATTTCAAAAATTTAGTTGTTGTAATCATAAGTTGTTACTGTATTTAACATTTACCTATTGAGGCACAGCGGGTGCCTTTCCACGGTCACCCTGGACAGATGTAGCCTGTGATATCTCATGGTCACCCTAGATAGATGTTGACACAATAAATTAATCAACAAGAGTTATGAAAGTAATTGTAACATTAAAAAAATGAAATATTGCAATAATATCATAAAATAAATAATGAAAAATGAAATATATGCAGTAAAAAATTGAAATATTGCAGCGATAAATTATAACAATGATTGATCAAAGGTTGAGTTGAATGGTATGTAAGATATTTACCCCCATAGTCACACCCCCTACATCTATTCGATTTAAGTTGTAATTGATCAACAACTCTTCACTTGGAACTATTGTTTTTGTTGCACATACAAATATACGATTTCCTTTGCGTCCCTCAAATATGCAATTTGGTTTCTTAGTTGTTTCCACTGGTCGTGTACTATTTATAAATTCCGCAATGTTTCTAGTAGCTTTTGGTCTTCCATCAATATACATAGTTGCCCCTTTATTTTGATTGTTATCTACTAGTTGTAAATAATTTGTGGCAATTCCGTATCTTTGCATACTTTGTGTATATCGGCCCAACATCAACTAGTGATTGTATTTGTATAATGGTCTAACATACTCCATCAATTCAGTTACAGTGCCATAGCCAACCTTTATTCCATCCATGGAAAATAACCCCAATCCATGTAAGAATGAAGGAGCAATGTGATACATCCTCCCACTGATGAAGAAACATGTGTCCACTTCAAGTAGCTCCTTAGGTGCCCATCATTTCACTAGATGTCTATACCTCAAGGGAAACTCAATTTCACCTATGCTCTCAGCATCATAATTACATGAGTCTATGTTGGCAATAAAAAATTGCATGCGTATATGAAATCTTTTCCTTACCTTTTTAGATCTAGTTGATCTAGAACCGATAGATCTAGTACAAAATGTCTCACTTTCAACCTCTCTTAGTATATATTGATCATCACTCGAGTAAGATAGATCCTATAGATACCTATTTGGTGGTAGCTACACTCGTTAAAACAAGAAGATAAGTTATTGTGTGAATACAAGTTTATGGTACCAACACTTGAAAAAATGAGAAGATAAGTTAGCAAGAAAATATTTAGGGAACCCATGTTTTGCTTGGAGAATATACTTGATTCTATTGTATGTAAGAAACTTATTGGGGTCCTTGTTTACTTGATTCATATCATACTTGGCATCCCATTATTGTTATCTTGGTATTCTTTGGGGTGTGAGTCTTCTCTTTTATAGTTTCATATAGTTGCATAGTTGCATAAGTTTCATATAGTTGCATAAGTTGCATATAGTTCCATATAGTTGCACAATTGCATATAGTTGCACACTTGCATATAGTTGCATAAGTTGCATATAGTTTCATAAGTTGCATTTTTGCATAAAGTTGCATAGTTTCATAGTTGCATATAGTTGCATTAGTTGCATATAGTTGCATAGTTGCATATAGTTTCATATAGCTGCATTGTTGCATAAAATTGCATATAGTTGCATTTAGTTGCATAGTTGAATATAGTTGCATAAGTTCCATAGAGTTCCATAGAGTTTCATATAGTTGCATAGTTGTAGATAGTTGCATAAGTTGCATATAGTTGCATAACTTGCATAGTTGCATAAGTTGCATAAGTTCCATAGTTGCATAAACTTGCATATAGTTGCATAGTTTCATAAGTTGCATTGTTGCATAAGTTTCATAAAGTTGCATAAAGTTCGCAAGAGGAGCGCCCAAAGGCAAGTCATGTTGGCAAGAGGAGTGCCCAACCAACAAAACTAAAAGAGCCAGCAGCACGGGTGTGGTGGGAAAAAACCTTGGGGTTTCCCGAATGCAAGGCAAACTTGGGGTTTCCAGAGGCAACGCAAGACAATTTGGTAAGAGGGGTACCCAAAGGCAATCCGAGTAAGAAATAGGAGCACCCAACCAAAAAAAGCGAGGATCCAGTGACACAACTCACATCTAAGAAGAAACTTGGGGTTTCCCAAAGCCAACACAAACATGGGGTTTCGCTACGGCACACCAAGGGGAGTTGAAAATATAGGCACCCAGAGGCATGGAAAGAGGGGGAGCCCACATCAATGAAGGGAGTCCAAATGCAACGCAGGAGGAGTTGGTAAATAGGGGGGGAGAAAGACTAGGCAAAGCGAGTTGGCAAGACACAATATTTTGTCACTTTTCCTCGTATTCTCTCTTACTCCACTCAAAGTAGGCTCATACTCTTGCCTCCTTTCCCTGCTCCCTTTGATACAGTTGTCACCTATATTCCTTTCCTCCATTCAGGAAATATTTTGACATTGTGTTCAAGTCAATGTTTGTCTCATAGGTGTACATGGGGCAAGCCATATTATCATATTAAAATAAATAATTCTTCTATAGCATGTCCCAACATGATTTCACATGGAATCATCAATACTTAGGTAAGTGCATATATCATGTTCTCTACCTTCCTCTATTTCACTTTTTCATTTACTTTCATATTATAGTTGTTTCTTTCTTAATCAAGTGGTAGTTAGACTTGTTCTTCTCCTTCCTCTCCTAGTGTATCTTACTTGTCATGAATTGATGCTTATCACCTCTATTTTCTCTTTGTTAGCATTGTTTGCAAGAATATTCCCATGGGAAACCCATGTGTATTTCCACTTTTCATCGATATAGGGGCATGTTGGGTTTCAACAATGGTTAACAAGCAAAGAATTATCACATGGTGAATTCCATCCTTATGTCAAGGTACTTGCTCAAGCAAACGTTTCTCATGAGTACCCTCCTATTTTCTTATGCATATTTTCTTTGCCAATCAGTGTCACCTTATTTTCTTTGTCTTCAATTGTTTCTTTTCCTTTCAATATTATTCATGCAACTTGTTTCTATTATATTCCATGAAGTATATCTCATGCCATGGGGGTGAAAATTAGTTTATGGTTTCTACACTTCATAGTGTATGGTTTCTACACTTCGTATTGATCATACACATATACCATCGCATATTGGTGTGTAGAGTGTTTCATGGTGCATTTCCCATACACAACCTACACTAGGAAAACACTTAGGTCCTCCTAGTGATAGATCATAGTGTGTTGACCCCTCATTTTGAGTCCTTTACCTTAGTCTAAATGTGTGATTATGTATTTCCATGTGATTTCTAGTGCCATCATGTAGCCCTATTTTGTGTTTATTGTTGGCACAGGGGTAGACCCAGGTTTTAACGCTACAACAGCGCACCAAAAAAACCCTAACTACCGGCCCTTTCGGCAACACCTGCAAAGCAGATGAAGTCTCACCCGAGGTAGAGGCAGGGGTGGTTGCAGGACTCAAGTGTCTGCAACCTTAACTGGAACACAAATCTATGATTATAATACTTAACATAGCACTTAGCATCAATAGTTCATCAATATTCAACCAATAACTATTGTGCAAATAGAACAGAGCATCACATCATACGCACTAATCTAATGTCATTAAGCACTTATCACAAACACATGGATCAGATCTAGTAGAAGCAATCACTAAGCACATTCATAGAAGTCATATCTAACATTCATAAAACAAAGCATTAGCAGATCTATCTATCTATAACAAATCACTTAGCTAGAGAATTATAAACACATTAAGATAAGCACAAAGCATAAGAAGACAGTGTTTACATGGTTCACCCCCACCCTGGGGCTACATCCACCAACTCTTTTTATTTATTGTCTTCAGTCAATCGGTTACAAGCAGAGAGCCTCAAAAACCTTACTCCACACAGGACAGAAGGTCTGCGCAGCTCGCTAGATTCTTCTTCCTTGCATTACAACACGAAGCCTTCCACAATCTTCTACAAGGACCTGCACTTAGCTTTGCAAGTCTTACAACCATGCACAAAGCACTTACAGAGTCTACTTGCACTTATCATACATTCACATCACATAGATGCACGACTACTTCTATCTAGCCTAAGAACCTATTTATATATTACAAAATAGGCCTAAATATGGGTAAACCCATGGGCCGACATCCCATTCCTGTTACATATTCCCACATCCCAAAAAGGACCCAAAAAGGGGCCAAGATCCCGCAATCTTTGCTTTGTCTTGCGCTCCTCCTTCGACAGGTTTTCGAAGTCCAAAATAGATCAACATGACCAAGAATCTACCAAAGCTTGTTCAAGGGCCAACAGGCCCCCAACACTCACCTGTGACTCATCCCGAGTCACTCTGGTCTGACTAGTTCTGCCTTGAACGCCTCGAGCATGGCTCGAGATACTTCGACCTACTGCTATGCTACATCCTCTTGCTTGGAAAACTCCTGGATTACGACATTGTTCACTGGCCCTTCTAGACGTTGTTCTGTTGCATTAGCAACCTGCTCTAGCTCTTCTCCTCGGCTCTCGACCTCTGTGAAGAACTTATAGGCCTTATCTTGCACAGGTTAGAGTCGTAGAGTTACTTCCATAACTTTGTTTTGAATCGTATGGATATTCTATTAGATGGTTCGTTGCTCTTGAGACTGCTTCATTCTTTTGACAATTGACAGAGCCTTTAGTTATGCTTGTAGTATCTTTGCGTGTTACTTTGCATCCTAGAGCTGTGACTCTAGAGCCTGCAATTCCAGGTTCTCAGTGAGCTTCTCATACATTTGGGAACTGTGGTTACTCAACTTCTTGCACTCCCAGGAAAGAGCCTTCAGTCTCTCAACTGCGCTCCTGGCGGTTGCTTCACTTTGGTCTCTTACGTCTTGAGAGTTCTTAGGTATTGCACATAGCTCCAAATCTTCTATGTGTTGTTGTAGTTGTTGGATCACTTCTTCAAGTTGTACTATTTGTTATGGAATTCTCTCTTCGTATTTTACTTCTACGACTGTCACAGAGCGAAGCGCTCTGTTGACCATTTCTTTTGCTTCAAGTTGCTCTATGAGCAACTGTTCCTTTTCTTTCTGGAGTTTGGATTTCTCTTCGTCGAACTTTTCTAGAGACAAAGCTTCTCCCATTCTGTAGTACTATGTTTCTCTATAAGGACTCCTTGTACTTGTGTCAAAGCCTAGGTGGCTTGCATTGTTTCTTCTTGTGCTCTTTGAAGGCGAGCTTCGACTATCTCAGGGATTCGATGGAGTTGAGCTTCGACTATCTGTTCCTACTGACTGATGTGTAACTTCCATTGACTCTTCTTTGTCTAAACATCTGAGAAGCAAACCAGCAGGGTCTTTCCAATATAACAGATTATTGTAAATGCAGAATTTGATGGATCTCAGCTTAAGGGCTCGGGCTTGAGTCATACTGAGTTCAGGAGGAACTTCTANAATGTATAATATCTGAATACCATTCACAAGAAGACAAGCGCTCTGCCACTTGTTGATTGTTATGCTATCCATCTGTTGCCAGCTCCGTCTACAAATTCACTGAATTTTCTCCTATAAAATTTATGTCCAGCAGCTCATGATTTTCCTTCGTTAAAATCTTAGCAAGGCCTTGGCCTTTTACCAATTTGGTGGGATTTACTTCAATGTTGAACTCAATCAACTTTGCAATCCATTTAGCTCTCTTTCCATTAATATCAGGCTAAGTCAAAACATGTTTCACGGAGGGTGAAGGAACATATGCAATGACTTTTGAGTGGAGGATATAAATTCTAAAGGCTTTTAAAGATTTTATGAGAGCATAGTCTTGTTTCTCAATAGGATCATACCTTAGTTCAACATCTCTGAGTGTTTTGTTGAAGAAATCAACTAGGTGATCCAAATTGTCATCATCTTTCTGTAGCAGGACTGTTGCCACTGTGTCGTAAGAAGCAAAGGAAAAAATGTAGAAAATCTTGTTGTAATCCGGACTGATCAGAGTCGAGGATTCCATGATAGCCTGTTTGATATCCTGAAATGAATTCCTTGCATTGTCTATCCATTTTATCTCAAACCCCTTTTTCAACATACATGTTATGTGTTTAACTAGCTCGGCAAAATTTGGCACAAATCTTCTAACAAAATTTATCTTACCAAGCAACGATTGGATATCATTTTTTGACCTTGGTAAGGACAGCCTCTGAATTGCTTCCACCTGAGCTGGATCAATCTTTACACCTTCTACTGAGACAATGTGGCCTAAGAGCTTACCTTTCCTGAGAGAAAACTGGGATTTTTTTGGATTCAATGAGATTCTGAACTGCCTGCATTTCAAGAACACTCTTTTTAAATGCTTTATATGCTCCTCATGAATTCTAGAATAAAATGTGATGTCATCAAGATATATGAGGACAAACTTGTCCTTCTCACCCACAAAAGCTATGTCCATGGCCCTTTGAAACGTCGTCAAGGAATTCATTAATCCGAATGGAATCTTGGCATACATAAAGGTACCCCAAGGAGTAGTAAATGCAGTCTTCTCTTGGTCATCAGGATGGACAGAAATCTAGTTATAGCCGAAAAAACCATCTAGGAAAGACACGACAGTAGCCACTAAAATCCTTTGCAGCAAATGTTCCATTTTAGGTAGGGGATAGTTGTCTTTCTTAGAGCATCTGTTTAGGTTTCTAAAGTCCACACATAACCTGACCTCGCCATTTTTCTTTCTCACTATTACTAGATTTGCAATCCATTTGGAGTATCTCAAAGGGATTATGATCTTAGCATCGAGAAGCTTTTTTATTTCTCTTTCAATCACAGGAAAAAGAAGAGGACTGATAGTTCTGAGCTTTTGTTTGAAAGGGATAGTGTCTTTCTCAAGAGGGATCTTGTGTTGAATAATATCAGGGTCATAAGTCTTCAGATCACTATATTTCCAAGCAAAAACATCAGAAAATTCTTTCAAAACGCTGCAATATTCGGACTTCTGATCAACAGTCAATTCAGAGGACAGATTTATGAACTTAGGTTGGCTTTCACCCCCTATGTTGTGCTCATGAACAGCAGGATCTTACTCCTTTTTTCCTGGCTTGTAGGGAACATCATTGTGATCAAAAAGATTTTTGAGAGGTACCAAACCTCAAGGTATATAATTGTTAGGTAGCTGAACAATATCATGTTGACCCAATTTTTGTTTTAGCTTAGGATTTTGGGATTCCTCTACATTTAGATTCTGCTGGTCAATGTGCATATCAGAAAATTCATCTACCACTTGAAGAAATCTATTAAGTTCATCATCATCCTCAAAAAATTTCCAGTATTTAATATTGTCGGGCAAAGATGGTCTATATTTGACTTGGATTTCATAACTGAGCCTGGGGGGCATGGGAGGAATAAACATGCTAGTTGAAACAGAAAGGGAATCAACAAGATGATTCATATCCCTAGGTATATAAGAAATCTCAAAAATGGAAAAAGAATCTCTTACTTTCCATACCTCATCCCTGTAGGCTTTCAATCTGACATGCTTTGCTTGGAAGGCACTGTTTACTTGATGTATGATGAGATCTGCATCTCCAAACACCTTTAAACCTTTTATCCCCATCTCCTTTGCTGAATTTAATCCCATCAACAAGGCTCCATACTCTGTTATGTTGTTAGTAGTTCTGAAATCGAGCTTAAAAGACAAATGTATAGTTTCCTTTGAAGGAGAAATCAAAACTACCCCTGCACCTGCTAAATCTTTGGTACTGGCCCCATCAAAATACATGGTCCAAACTGAAATGTTCTTATCATCAATTTGTTGTTCAGTGGGCTTCACAAGCTGCATTGGAGTTGATTGAGAATCATCTATTTGAAGAATGCACGAGCCAAAATCTGTATCCACAGCATAAATAGGATGATTTACAGAATTTTTTGCATCGTTGATGATGTAGGCAAGTTTATTCTCTCTGTAAAGTATTTTTAGCTCTCCTCCAAACACTAGAATCGTAGCATACGAAAGATCCATCTGCAAGGTACCTCCTAAAATTTTGCTCCATGGACGAGACAAGAGGAGCCCAAACTTAGGTGGGATATCAGCAACCACCACATCCATTACCATGCTTCTCATTGGAAATTGGGCAAGGTTTATAACAAGGTATTTTATGAGGCCAAGGCATCTGACTTTCCTAGAGTCAAAAGAGAAGAGATCATGATATGATTTGGTGACCTCAAGCCCAATATCATCCATCACTGCTTTGGGCATAAGATTATGTGACGCTCCTGAATCAAGCAAGCAGTTGTGGAGGATCTTATCATGGACATTTAGGGATATATAGAATGGTGGACAAGAATCATCTTGATCTTCTATCATAGGGCCTATAGTTACTGTTGGCTTGTCATCTTGTAGGTTAACAAAATCAGCAGATGAAGAGGCATTTGGCTCAAGGGACTTCAGGATGGCTAACTTAAAAATATCGTTCTTCATGAGTTCGGTTAATGGCATAGGTATCTTTACTTTCTGAATTTCTGATTCGAAATTAAAAGAGAAAGATGATTTATCAGAAGCTTTTACCTCATTGGAAGGAGCTTTGAGAATGACTTGCTCCTTGTCTAGGAGTTGTGTTTGCTTCTGCTGTTGTTTTTTAGGAGATGAGGTATGTTTTACAGGAGCAGCAGGCTGCTTGGCAGCAACTTCTTTATTCTTCACAGGAGTAGCAACTTCTTTATTCTTCACAGGAGTAGCAACTTCTTTATTCTTCACAGGAGTAGGAACTTCTTTATTCTTCACAGGAGCAGCAAGCAATGGTTTCGGGACAACATTTTTGGATATTAAATTATAACCCTTCTGATCATCCGTCAGGTAGACATATTCTTCGATACTTGCATCATGAATTTTCCGGTCCATCAGGGCTTCTTCATAATCTACTTGTGTCAAAAAGGAGGAATCATTTTCGTCACCAAAACAATTTATTTCATCTGCTTCTTCAACTTCATCATGAGATGGCTATTGTTCTTCTTCTAACATTGCATTTTGAAAAGGTGTTCTGATTCTCTGATCATCAGATGTATTCCTGTCTCTCTAAAGGATCTGGACTTGTTGATTATTGCTTCTGTAAGGGAAATAATTTAGATTTCTCGGGGCAAAAGCATTTGGCTCTTTTGTCCTTGTTGGTTGTTGATTCTGGATCTTCAATTTTGACATTTCAGATGTCAAGTTGTCCAACATCTTTGCCATCTTTTCCATTTTACTATTAGAAGATGAAGAAGGCTCAACACCAGAATTTTTTCTCTCGACCTTTCCTTTGAGCTTCTAAGATGCCATAATGTTTGATTCAACCTCAAGGGTAGCATCTTGCATTAAAACAAGTGTGGCTGATCTTCTTTCTCTAAGGATTAGACAAAAATCTGGATCGAAGGCAACAAAGAATGTGATCTTTGTCGATGCATCACTTGGCTTGATCTCTGCATGGATCTTGCCAAACATTCTATTAAAACTTTTGATGAAGTCTGAGACCGACTCTCCATATTCTCTCCTTAAGTTTCCAAACTCAGAAATGTAATATAGCAGATCTCTTCTTTCTCCCTAGTGTTTTAAGAATGCCTCATCTAATTGTTCAATACCTGTGACTGAATTTGTCGGTAGCTCTTTGAACCATTTTTAGGCTTGTCCATCCAAACTCTAAAAAAAAACTCTAGTCCACACATCTTCTTCTGAAATGTTAATATTTTCAGCATAAGCATAAAAATTTTCAATATGTTCTTCAGCAGTATAATCCCCCGCTTCGGTAAACTTTGGCATATATTTCTGATAATCTCCAATTGGCATAGCAGATAAAGGATTGGGTAAGACAAGTGGAGCATACCTATTTTCCAAAATCTATTCCATCTTGGTTAAAGGGGCGGCCATGGCAGTCTTGGGGGTTGATACAGAAGAAGAATTTGCAGGAGATGAAGGTGGAGATGGAATGACTGAGTTAAAATAAAACGGTTGTCTCACTTCACTTTGAGCAGAATTTTCAGGAATGGGTGAAAAATAAGAGGCCTTATAAAACTGACCAAGCAACAAGGCTAAAATTTCTTCTCTCTTAGAGGATAGATCATGTAAAATATCTTCAAGAACAGGCAGATTAGTATGAGTGTAGAAAACACCTTCTGTAGGTTTGGTGGGTGAGGAATTCAAAGAAGATGAAGAAGAGGTTTCTTTTTGCTGAGAGGACCTTGTAATTATCTCTTTAAGATTGGATGAAATATCATGCTCAAGAACAGAGTCAGTAACATTAAAGGAAAGTGAAGGTTCCTCTACCTTCAATATTTCAGATAAACTTTCAATTTCCTGAGAACTATGAGTTTCAGCAGCAGGGGATTCAACTAGAGGCCTTTTAGATATGAAAGAAGAAGTGTTGGTTTGAATACCTGAATTTGATGTCTTTGCAGATCCAAAAGACTATCTTTGTAAATATTTTCCCTTACTAATGATATTCTCAGGGTCAAGAACTGGTGTTGTCAGTGGGCCTTCTTGGTTCTCCTTGGTGTGAGCTCTTTTTGGAGCCACTTCGTTTCAATGGAGTCGCCAGATAGATAGTTACAACCCAAATGATGTCCAGGCCTTGTCTATCATCAAAGCTAGATCTATGTCGTCTCCCAAGGAAGCTGAGCTTTGATCTCCTCTCCCCGGCAGCAATGCCAATTTGTTAACACCCCATGAAACTCTCCTAGACTGTAAGTCAGAGATGCCTGGTAACTTAATCTTTTTGGAAACTATTTTCTCAATAATAGGTGTGAGGTTGGATCAAGATGAATAGCTATCTTAATGGATTGTCTCACAATACTGTTTAATCTTATTCAATAGTGCAAGGCCTTCAAGAGCTATTATCATATAAGAGTGTATCAAATAGATGAGAAACTAATCAGTTAACCAGAACATACATATATGAAACAATACATATGATGGGTCAAGAAACTAGTAAGGTTACTTATGATCCTTTGTTCACTAATCAAATGGTAAGATGACAGTCACCTATGGACTATGTAAACGCAAATAAATAACATAGTTCAACTCATAAGCATAAAATTGAAAAGGAAAAGAAGATCTAACAATATCAATGAAAGAAGCTTGCAGGCTGAATATATTATAGAAAGATTCTTTTCACAATATACAATAATTGTAGTACTCAAAGTCGAACCATCAGCCTCAAGGTCTGAATTTCCCCCAAATTATTTGAGGAGATAACACCCGGTGAAGCTCCAATTTTGAAAATTTTCCTTCCGTGAGGTTCTCTCTGGGACTTTCTGTAACTTTTCAATCTTAGCCTTCTACTTACTTAGCTTTCTAGCCTTTTTTCCACTGAGCTTCGTCTCAGTATGCCTTTTTCCATTCTGATTCTTATCTTCTCTTAACATAGTTACTTCGCGTTGTTGAAATTATTTCCTAAGATTCGAGGGTGATACTTATTCTTTATCTGGGATAAGTACTTCAGTCTTATGTTGGTCTTTTAATGTTCTTACAACTTCAAAATCTAGGCCTCTAGTGTTAAATAGCTTCGATATGTTCTCATGTTCTGCAATCAAGTGTGCAATCCTTCTGGTCATGAAATCTTTTAACTCTTGTTTCTTTTGTTCCAAAACTTCTTCTTCTTTCTTTCGTCTGGCTTGATCTCTATCAATCCAAGGTTTTCCTATTAACATGGTAAACAAGGCGATGTCTTCAATAAATTTAATAATATCGAAATCTTCTTCTAGCGAAGTTCCATTAACGTTCATAGGTATGCGAACAATCTTCCCACATAGGTTTATCAACTTTCCTCTGAATAGTCCTATTCCTCCTAATGAAGGGATCATAGAAGGCTTCCCTATGGAATCCCAAGTTCTTTCTGTCATGATATTCACATGTGTTTCTTCATCCAGAACACAGTCAATGTTGAAGTCTCCTATTCTTACTTCATGGTCCATAGCTTTACAACAAAGACAACTAGGTCTTTTCTCAGGGAATTCCTTAGCAAGATGTCCCAGTCTTCTGTAACTATAACAGAGGGTTAATCCTCTCTTCCTTTTAAATGATCCTAGACCTTTCTGGTACTGCACACTAGGATCATGGTAGCTAACCTACAAAAAATTCTTTCTAGGATCCTGCATCCATTTGTTAGTCCAAACATTCTTTCTATGCATAGATATAACATATATTTCACTATTCTTATTAGATCTACTCATATCAAGCCTTATTTCATCTATTAGTGCCCTAGTTTTCAAGATAGGAAAGAACCTATCAAACATACCTAGATCCATATTTTAGAAACAAAAATTTCCACTTATCTTACTTCTACAGAGCACAAAGCTTCTAGATCTAAAACTTTTCACTATTATTACCTTTATCAAAGTAAAGAGCTTGCAGATCTTACCTCTTTAATAAAAAATTCTCACTTTTACCTTTCTTCGAGTACAAAAGCTTTCAGATCTTGCTTCTCTCCTTCAAATCTGACTTATATTCTTCAGATCGGGCTTCTTTATTTCAGCACAGAGCTTTATAAATCAAGTAGAATACTATGCACTAGAGTGACAGATCTATGCACAGAGCCTTCAAAAATTCCAGATGAATCTTTGCACGGAGCTTCTTCTTTATTAGTTCCCATAAATCACAACTTCAGGTCCTGGTGACGAACCCAGGGTTCAATGCTACAACAACGCACCAACAAAACCCTAACTACCGGCCCTTTCAACAACACTTGCGAAGCAGATGAAGTCTCACCCGGGGTAGAGGTAGGGGTGGTTGCAAGACTCAAGTGTTTGCAACCTTAGCTGGGACACAGATCTTTGATTATAATACTTAACAGAGCACTTAGCATCAATAGTTCATCAATATTCAACCAATAACTATTGCGCAGATAGAATAGAGCATCGCATCATTCACATTGATCTAATGTCATTAAGCACTTAACACAAATAGATGGATCAGATCTAGTAGAAGCAAGAACTAAGCACATTCATAGAAGCTAGATCTAACATTCATAGGACAAAGAATAAGCAGATCTATCTATCTATATCAAAGCACTTAGCTAGAGAATCATAAACACATTAAGATAATAACAAATCATAACAACACAGTATTTGCGTGGTTCACCCCCACCCTGGGGCTATGTCCACCAACTTTTCTTCTTCATTGTCTTCAGTCAATCGGTTACAAGAATAGAGCCTCAAAAACCTTACTTCGTACAGGACAGAAGATCTGTGTAGCTCGCTAGATCCTTCTTCCTTGTGTTACAGCACTAAGCCTTCCACAATCTGCTACAAGGACCTGCACTTAGCTCTGCAAGTCTCTTACAGCCATGCACAAAGAAATTACAAACTCTACTTGGACTTAGCATACATTCACACCACATAGATGCACGACTAATTCTATCTAGCCTAAGCACCTATTTATATATTACAAAATAGGCCTAAACATGGATAAACCTATGGGCCGACATCTCATTCCCGTTACATATTCCCACATCCCAAAAAGGACCAAAAAAAGGGTTGATATCCCGCGATCTCTTATTCGTCTTGCGCTCCTCCTTCGATTGGTTGTCGAAGTCCAAAATAGGTCAACATGACCAAGAATCTTCCAAATCTTGGTCAATGGCCAACATTTATCCTTCCTTGGTCATATGTTTGTCTATGGTAGATTCTTTGGCCAAAACATTTAGGTCCCTCCCTTACCAGTTATGACCTCTCTTAGGCCTTGTGCACTAGTTGGGGTCTTTTTTAGTTGAGGAGCCTCCCTTGGGTCCCCAAACTTCCCTAATACATTAGGGTACACTCTTCAATTCATAAAATAAAACCAATTGTTCATCATCCAAAAATTGATTTATACATGTGAGGGAGTTAGCATAGAAGAGATCAATTATTAACTATTTGGAACCAATGTTGGCATGAAATAAGGTCCAATGTATATCTAACTTACTATATACAATATGAAGCATTATTGCATGAATTCGATAGTCAACCCAACAATGTTGTGATACAAGAACTCATTTGTAAACAAGAAATGAGTGTGAACTAACTCAATCACATTCAGTGGCATAACTAGAGCTTGTGCATGAGAAGGGCCAACTAAAATTTGACTCAAAAAATTGATGTGCGACTAAAATATCTATCATATAGGAACAAATCTATACATATTGAGTTGACTTCTACAAATGAACATAGTGTATCAGTTTCTAACTATCAATGGAAAATTTCTTGATAGGCCCATGTGATCGATTAAGAATTCATTGGAGTAGTAACTACTATTAGATGGTGTTTGTTGGCCCTTGGTTATGGAAATAAGTGAAGCTTAAGGAAGAAAAAGAAGAATGTGAACTGTGTGGAAGACACAGTGACTGTTACTAGGTCTAAGTGAGAAAAAGAGCTAAAAAGACGGAGTGAAGTAAAGGGAAGCAAGTCATTGGATGAGGAGATCAAGGATGACAGATCAGCAAGGAAGAAGGATCGTGGACAAATCGGCAAGAGGAAAAAGCCATTGTTGGATGATTTGGAGCACCGCATGAGAAGGAAGGAAAGATATGCTGGCAAAGCCTTGAAAATGTGGGTCAAGTTGACCTAGGGTTTTAGACACCTAGGGTTTTGGTATCTAGGGTTTTGACACCTAGGTTTCAACCTAAGGAAGTCGGTGAGTGATTGTAATGTATAAATAAGAACCTACATGAGGGAAGGAGGTTCGATCTAGTTGTCATTGTTGTCACTATTGTTGTTGTGTGATTGAGTGAGTAATATCGGGTGAGAGAGAAGTGTTGAGTACGAGAGCCTTCTGTATTGTAAGATCTTTAGCTTGGTGCGAAGATCAACCCTCCAGCTAGGTGCGCAGGGAGGGGAGAGATAGAGATAAGAAGAGAGAATATCTTCTAGCTAAGAGTGTGGAAAAGAATTGTATGCTTCATCCTTAATACATTATAAAGAACATTTATGTGGACGTATCGCTAGAGAGAGGGTGAACCACGCATATCTTGTCTTGTATGTGTGATTGGTGCTATGTTCTTTTGCTTTGATATACCTTTATTGCATTACTGTGTTAGATCTGATAGATGTGTGGAATATATCTACGATGATAAGTGATATATGCATGTTCTAATGTTCTAGTGTTGGATCCACTTGATAGTTCCCTTGGTTGTAGACATATCTGTCCTACAACACCCCATAGCTGCTTTGGGTGAGACTGCATCTGCTTCGTAGGTGTAGATGAAAGGGCCAGTAGTTAGGGCTTGTTGGTGTGCTCTTGGAGCTGAACCCTAGGTCTACCCCTATGCCAACAAATGGTTCCATTGTCGGGAATAGAATCCTCTTGAGGGAATGTCAAGGTGGTTCCCATCAAAGACAGAAATTCAAAAGTGGATAGAGGATCAAGAAAAGGACTTCACTGAAGCCCATAACAAGAACCCTAATATTAGTATAGAGGATTGGTTGGAGAGATATATATTTACTAATATACACGAGATTTTATTTGGAGGAATCCATTAGGAGCTATACAAGTGGTTAGCTACGTTAGCAGATACCCAGTTTGAGATCAGATCTAGAACTCATGTAGTTTGGACGTCAACGCTGATCAACAAGGTCAAGAGAGTTGATAATGCCATGTCAAGAGTAGTAGATCACTGGTTTGATAGCACCGTTGGAGGGTACATTACTGAGTTTGTTGTTGACAGAGTAGAGTCATATAGCCAAGCCGAGAGAAATTTCTTCAAGGGACCCAGAGGAAAATTTTTACATTTTCTAAAGTTGATTATCAAGATGTTATTGCATGAGAAGGAAATCTTGAAGATATAGTAGATTGTTCGGATATGGAAAAGGTAATGTTCAAAATTTCAGACAGCGACAACGACACAGAAGCTGGAGATACGTGTAGTGGAACAGTGTTCAGAGAAGTTCATCTTGCGAACCTATTTAATCAGAACTACGGGGATGAGGGTTTCTATAGTGGAGAAGAGGTAGATCTGGCAGACGAAGAGCATTCAGAACCCACTAGGGCAGAGGAAGGAAAAGATGAAGAACCTTGTCAGGACGAGACAGAAACTTCAAGAACTACGCAGACTACTGAAGTAAGCACTATTATCCCTCCTGTTGTTTCAACAACATTAAGCAATTAGAATAGTAAAAGTCACCAGAGCCCTCGGAGTACTATTACTAGTAGTTCAACATATACTCAGACAGGAAACATAGGAAACCTAGGAAGATCTATGTTAGATGAGATGAGGCTCCCTATCTTTAGGGGAGATGGGTTTGAAGGCCTTGATTAGCATTGGTTCATATGTGAAGTTGTATGGAATATTAAGAATGTCACTGATGAAGTTGTTAAAAGAAATCAGTTTAGTACTACCCTAAGAGCTCGCACACTAAGCTGGTACATGAAACTTGTCCAAGGACTTGCACAACCTATGTTGCTAAATCAGATCAAGAATGCGTTGATTGTAGAATTCAAGAAACCCAAATCGGAGTCACAATGTATCACAGAGCTAAAAGAGATCAAGAAGAAGGTAGCCAAACCTATTTGGGAATTCGATCAAAGATTCAAGAACTTAATAGGCCGATTGACTTTTCGGATCCTAGATGAGAAGAACTGTTTCCCTTTTACCACACATCAGAGTTCCTCTGATGCAACAAAAAATTGCTTCGTAGACTGAGGTGTTGGAGATCGCCGTGAAGCTAGAATCATCCCCTATGGAATAATCCATCTCAGGTATGAGTCAAATATTGAGTTAGCTAACTAGTTTCTCTCTATAGGTCGAAGATATGAAAAAAGACAAGGGAAAAGATAAAAGAGAAGACATATGGTGTGTCAGATGCAGATCAAAGGCCATGACAAGGAGCATTGTCCCCTATTTCATGAATACTTTGCCTCTGGAGCTTCGAGCTCTTTGAAGAAAGTCACCTTACCTTGGTGCGAGGTATGCCGAAATAGACATCACCCTCGTCAGTGCTATTACATGCAAAAATATGTTCAGACACCCACAAATTTGTATTTCACGTTCTATAAGTCCGTGGGACATGATGATAGAGATTGTATGGATTATGATCTCATGCATGAAGGGTCAAGAGACATATACAAAAATCAAGGCGAAGTACAACAAGAAGGAAACACTACGCAGTATAACTCCCCTGGGAGAGGAAACTTCAACCCTCATGGTGGATTCAGAGGACGAGGATGAGGAGGAGGTCTGCGTCGAGGCCGAGGATGTATCATCTGTTATAACTGCACACATCTAGGACACCTTGCAAGGTACTGTCATAACCCTTGCACTACTTGCAGCTATTGCAACTCTTTCGAACACGTTATTGAGGAATGTCCAACATTGTTGACTAAGCTTTAGGAAAGATGAGGACCTCAGTAGAACCCACAAGTGAAAATGATATATGCTAAACCTCACAGAGAATACCCCAGAGTCTTTGTTATCACTAGAGGAGGCATCGTTACAAGAGAAGACAAATTGATCCTAGGAAAGGCTACAGAAGACTCAGGAATCATGAAATATGCAGAGAAGACCCAAACTTTTGATGCAAAGAAATAAAGACATATATTTGAGGAGGAAAGAAAAGAGTTCCAAGCAGACCAAGCCTCTTCATCAAAGACATGGACATAAGTAAGAGAATATGGAATTCCTTTGACATTCAATCAATCTGCTTCGCCAAAAGAAAGAAAAGAGGTAAGCAAGCTGATGGAATTTTTATATACTTGCATCAAGTTGATTCAGGATGAGAGCATTGTACAAGAACTACAAAATTTAATCAGATAGTATGAGCTAGGAAAGATAGACCCCTTACTGAATAGGGAAGTACACCAAATCGATAAAATGAGAAGGACAAATAAGGAATTACACTTGAATTCTCAAATAAGAGAATATGATATAGACTATGTGGTCCTCGACTTAGGGTCAAAGGTCAATGTCATGACGAAGCAAACCTGGGCACTAATGGGATAACCGAAGTTGATTTATTCCCCTATCAGGATCAGGATGGTTAATCAGCAAGTTCTAAGCCAAATTGGCAAACTGGAACATGTCCATGTGGACATCAGTGGAGTAAGAACGTTTGCAGATTTTGAGGTAATTGAGATAGTTGATGATAGTTTTCCTTACCCTGCACTGTTAGGAATTGATTGGTATTTCAATAATTCCACTGTGGTTGATTTAAAGAAAAGACGTATGACTTTTGAAAGAGATGGCATTAGGGTCATTGCACCTTTAGATCTAGATGAAGATCAGTGATACACAGAGCCCATCAGAGAAGAAGACCGTGCATATCAACTGGAAAACATATACAAATTAACATCCAGACAACAAGATTACATTAATCCTATGGCCAATGGAAACCTAAGTTGGTGAAGTGACAATGAATGTTCAAAAGACTCAGAAGAAGCATTGGAGAACTGGTAGAATAAAATGTATGAAGTATCTACAAGAAGATGTTCTAGATTAACCAGACAAGTTCATTGGATCGGCACAACAGTAAGTAATTTACCAACCTTTGATGGTTTGAATCCCTTATAAACATTCTTGTCGGACTTTGAATAAAGTGTACCAATGAAACAAAGATTGTTGGCGATGGATGAGGCATTGAAAGCCACACCAGCAAGATGGTGGGAGACACACAAAAACAACATTATAGAATGGGTACAATGTCGTACCTTGATGACAGCGCGGTTCTCAACACAAGTAGAAGGCTATGAAGTTCGATACACAGATTGAAGCTACCCAAAGGACCATGTGTGAAGTTGAGAAGAATATTGGAGNGGAATGGGTACAATGTCGTACCTTGATGACAGCGCGGTTCTCAACACAAGTAGAAGGCTATGAAGTTCGATACACAGATTGAAGCTACCCAAAGGACCATGTGTGAAGTTGAGAAGAATATTGGAGCAACATTCCTCAAGAGTAGTGGGTGCACAAATTCATTAACACACTGGACACGACACCTATCAATTGGTACCTTCAAGCGGAGCTACGCCTCATCACTACAGACTGGGAAGGTATGTCTCAGAATTTTGTAACCACCTTCTTATTTGAAAGTCAATATCCTTCAATAGATCAAGCATTGCAGATTCTAAGACAAAGTATTCAAGGAGGCATCTAACCTCCCTTTGGATAAAGAAGAGGACGAATGGATCGCACCTCTCTAGAGACTGCAAGGCTACTACAACATCAATGTTGATGAAGACGATGATCCAAGAAACGTGAACATCGCAGAAACATAAGGCCAAAGAGATGTGGAAGGACAAAGAGTTGAGTTACCATTCATTGGACAACCAATAAATATTAGTAAAGTCAATATTGGAACAGAGAAGACACCAAATCTTGCAAATGTTGGAGATTATTGGGATGTTGCTACTATTGACAAGATTATAGAATTATTGCATGAATATCAGGACTTCTTTCCAACCAAGTTCACTGATATGAAGGGAATTAAATGGCCTACAGGATAGATGAGGATCCCTTTGAAACCAGATGCAAGACCAGTCAAGAAGAGACCTTACATATTGAACCCTAAATATAAGGAGAAAGTGAATATTGAGCTTGATAGAATGTTGGAAGAAGGGATTATAGAACCTGTCGAAGAATCAAAATGGATTAGCCCTATGGTGGTACAGGACAAGAAGACAGGAGAGATCAGGATTTTCATAAATCTTAGGAAGCTTAATGATGCTTATTTTCATGAACCCTTCCCTACACCATTCACTTCCGAAGTGTTAGATAATGTGGGAGGCCAGGAGGTATACTCTTTTACAAATGGATTCCTGGGATACCATTAGATTCAGATTGCTAAGGAAGATCGCCATAAAACCACATTTTCAATAGAATGGGTATCTTATTAGTATACAGTGATTCCATTTGGATTGAAGAATTCCCAACCATCTTTTCCAAGGTGGTGGTTGAAGCATTCAAGGAGTTTCTACATAAATTTCTAGAAGCATATATTGATGATTGGACTGTTTTTAGTTTATTGAAAAATCACATTGAATGTCTAAGGCTAATGTTGGACAAATGCAAGCAGTGTCAAATTGCCTTGAATCTAAAGAAATGCATCTTATTCTCACCATTTGGAGTGTTGTTAGGTCATATTGTATGCAAGCAGGGATTGTTGGTCGATCCATCTAAAATTTCCATTATAGTTGATCTACCCCCTCCTACTTCATTCAAAAAACTGTGCACTGCGCTGGGACACACAGGATATTACAGGAAGTTCATTAAAGGATATTCCCATATTAGAAAACCCATGGAGAAGATTTTGAAGAAGGACTGTCAGTTTAGTTGGACAGAAGAGTGCCAATAGAGCTTCAACACACTGAAATAGAAAATGGTTACTGCACCTATTCTAGTCTTCCCCGATTGGAGCGAGGAGTTTCATGTGCATGTCGATGCATCTTCTATTGCCTTAGGAGTAGTGTTATCATAGCCTGGGCAAGGATATATTGACCATCCGTTAGCCTTTTCCAACAGGAATCTATCAACTTTTGAGATCAATTACACCACTACCAAGTGAGAGGGGTTAGCCCTGGTGTATGTGCTGCAAAAATTTCGCCACTACTTGTTGGGAGGACACTTTAAAATGTCTATTGATCACTCTGCATTGAAATACCTAGTCAACAAGCTAGTGTTGGGGGGGAGGATCTGTATATGGCTTCTGCTATTTTAGGAATGACTTTGAGATCATAGTAAAGTCAGGAAGAATGAACAAAGGTCCTGACCACTTGTCAAGGTTGGAACATGGAGAAGATCCCACTAGTTTGGAGGATGCACTGCCAGATGCACAGTTGTTGGCCATTAGAAATATTGATGACCACTTCACATAAATATTCTAGTTCGTGTCAACAAGAATGATACCTAGCAAATATACAATTCCCCAGAAGAAAAGGCTAGTAGTGCACGCTGCATATTTTTCACTTATAGCTGGATAGCTATACAAAATGGGACCTTATGAGATATTGAGAAGGTGTGTTATGGAGGTATAACAACCGATGATACTCACAGAATCTCATGAGGGCATGCAGGAGGACACTACACAAGGAAAGAAACCGTGCAGAAGGTGCTTAGAATTGGCCTTTAGTGGCCTACCTTACAAAGAGATGCTAAAGACTATTATAGAGCCTGTGATGTATGCCAAAGAGTTGGGAAACCATACACAAGAGATGAAATGCCACTAGAACCACATGTAACCCTACAAGCATTTGAGAAATGGGCCATTGACTTCGTGGAACCTATAAACCCACCAGGAAAGTGCACAGGAGCAAGGTACATAATTATAGCAACAGAGTACATGACCAGATGGGCTGAAGCAAGAGCAGTTAAGGACTGTAGTGAAAATATAGCTGCGCACTTCATATTTGATGACATCATAACCAGGTTTGGATGCCCAAAGATCCTTATGATTGATCAAGGCACACATTTCATAAATAAAACAATTGAAGCCATGATTGAAGAATTTGTAGTCCACCATCAGAAGAGAACACCTTACCATCCACAAGCAAATGGAACAGTAGAAGCACTTAACAAGATCTTGGAGACAACGCTGATGAAGATTTGCAGTGTGAATAGGGATGACTAGGATTTAAGAGTACCAGTAGTACTATGGGCCTATAGAACCACTTGCAAGAAGCTAATAATGCACACCCCTTTCAATTTGGTGTATGGTCTCAAAGTCGTTGTCCCAATGGAATACCCGGTAACAGGCTTAAGGATTATTGCCTTTACAGATATGGATGACACTGGAGCCATTCAAGAAAGGATTTCACAGTTGATCAAACTCAAAGAAGATAGATTCACTGCAGGATTCCTTCAGTGGGTGCAAAAGGAAAGAGAAAAGGCCTATCATGACAGGCACATCAAGAACAAGGCATTCAAGCAAGGTGATCTAGTACTGGTATAGGACAATAAGTTCATAAAACATCCTGGAAAGTTCAAAACGCATTGGCTCGAGCCATATGAGATCGCCTATGTTACATAAGGAGGAGTTTCACAGTTAAAGACTTTGAAGGGAGAATGGAGGGAAGGGTTAGTGAATGGGAGCCGATTGAAATTGTACTATGACAACCAGCTGCCTCGTAGCTCTAAGAAAAATCATAAGGAAAAAGGTCTAGGTACCAGGTGCAGTTGAAACTAGGTACAAGACATGGAAAAGACAGTTTGCA
The DNA here is from genome assembly GCA_032191745.1 of Picea mariana. Classification (NCBI taxonomy): domain Eukaryota; kingdom Viridiplantae; phylum Streptophyta; class Pinopsida; order Pinales; family Pinaceae; genus Picea; species Picea mariana. The sequence goes on from JASDQU010373045.1 coordinate 80,116, forward strand.
TAGGGAAGGAGAGGAGGCATAGAGAAGAAAGAAAAGGCTGCACTGCGCAATCTGAAGTCGAAGAAAAACAGAAAAGTCCGATCTGAAGTGCCTCAAGACGATTCACATGTGAGTGTTGGGGGCCTATTGGCCCTTGGTTATGAAAATAAGCGAAGCTCAAGGAAGAAAAGATAGAATGCGAACTACGCGGAAGACATAGTGACTATTACTAGGTCGAAGTGAGCAAAAGAGTTGAAAAGACAGATCGAAGTAAAAGGAAGCAAGTCGTTGGATGAGGAGATCGAGGATGAAAAATCAGCAAAGAAGAAGGATCGTAGACAACTCAGCAAGAGGAAAAATCCATGTTGGATGCTTTGGAACACCGCATGAGAAGGAAGGAAAGATAGGCTGGTGAAGCCCTGAAAACGTGGGTCAAGTTGACCTAGGGTTTTAGACACCTAGGGTTTTGGTATCTAGGATTTTGACACCTAGGTTTAGGCCTAAGGATGCTGGTGAGTGATTGTAATGTATAAATAAGAACGTACATGAGGGAAGGAGGTTCGATCTAGTTGTCTTTGTTTTCACTATTGTTGTTGTGTGATTGAGTGAGTAATATCGAGTGAGAGAAAAGTGCTAAGTACGAGAGCCTTCTCTATTGTAAGATCTTAAACTGTGTGCAAAGATCAACCCTGTAGCTGGGTGTTTAGGGAGTGGAGAGATAGAGAGAAGAAGAGAGAGGATCTGCTAGCTAAGAGCGCAGACAAGAACTGTATGCTTCATCCTTAATACATTATAAATCACAGTTATGTGGATGTAGCCTTAGAGAGTGGGTGAACCATGTATATCTTGTCTTGTATGTGTGATTGATGCTATGTCCTTTTGCTTTGATATACTGTTATTGCATTACTATGGTAGATCTGATAGATGTGTGGAATAGATCTAAGCTAATAAGTCATATATACATGTTGTATTGTTCTAGTGTTAGATCCACTTGATAGTTCCCTTGGTTGTAGACATCTCTGTCCTACAACCCCCCCATAGTTGCTTCAGGTGAGACTGCATCTGCTTCACAGGTGTAGTCGAAAGGGCCAGTAGTTACAACTTGTTGGTGTGCTCTTGGAGCTGAACCCTGGGTCTGCCCCTGTGCCAACAGTGTTGTTGATTGTCAACTCTAGGATGTGGTAGTATTAATTTATTTTAGGAGAGGTAACCAAGACATTTTCTACATTCTTGTTGGCACAGGGGCAGACCCAGATTTCAATGCTCAAGAGCACACCAACAAAACCCTAACTATCGGCCCTTTCGGAAACACTTGCGAAGCAGATGAAGTCTCACCTGAGGTAGAGGCAGGGGTGGTGTGATCCATATGGATATCGATGGCCACCCACCTTTTCCAACTGGCTCAAAATAGTTTTTTGACATTTTTGGCAATTTACTATTTTTAGCAGTTTTTACTTCTGGGGCCATTTTGAGGGCCTAAATGAAGGTTTTTCGTATCGAGCTCCTCAATGATAGCCAAAGGAATTATTGATCCCCCAAAATGAATCTCCTCTATGATACCTTTCCAATGGGCTATCACGCGCCTAAAATAGGGATCGTATGCAAAAGTTACGACCCTAGGAAGTTGATGTACTAGCTTACCCAAACGTGGCCCACATGACTTTTGGCGTTTCATCTCCTAGGGTTAGGTTTTTGGATGTCTAGGGTTTTTGGAATTCTTTCTTATTTTAAAAATTCCTTCAGAGCCTCATTGTAAATTTCTTCTTGTGAATGCGTGCTGCTGTCACATCTCTTCTCAAAGATAAGCCGCCACCATTCCAGCAAACTTGTTTCCACTGCATTTTACAGTTTCATCTTATTTTGTTATTGAATAGAAAACCAGTGTTACTGTATCTCTATTATTTTGTGTCAAGCACCTGTTAATAATCAGTATTCATTTCATTCTGCTCATAAAATCCAGACCATTGGTATCAAAGCGGTCTGCTCCTTGTCATCTTAATGCATGTCCCCAACGAGGTCGGAGTACAAAGAGTTGGGTCTCGAGCTTGTTTCTCTTAAGGACAGAAGCTCTCGCACGCCCAAGTGACCTCCCATGGTAGGAGAAAATAAAGACGAAGGGACAGGAGATCCTTTCAAACTGTTGATTGAGGAAGCCCTCGTGCAATAGAGGAACGAGATGATGGATAGCTTCGTGCAAATCCTTCGGCGACTACCAACAGGCGATGCAACTTCTTCGAACGGAGGCGTCGTCCCCTTCAAGGTAAAAATAAACTTTGATATTCCTATATTTGAAGGTCAAATAGACACAGATGCTGTAGACAAGTGGTTGAATCTACTATAAGGGTATTTTTCTGTTCATAAATTTTCGAATAGAGAAAAGATTACTTTTGCGCTCCTCAAAGTCGTTCCCCATGTCAAAGATTGGTGGGAAACTTTCTGTGAGAAAAAATAAACAGAGGAAACCTCATTATTTTTAGTCATGGCCACCTAGGAATCCTTCAGGGATTCTATTAAGGAACAATACTACCCTGTCA
>JASDQU010373045.1:99657-111797 GCA_032191745.1 Picea mariana
CTCGCAGAGGAGCAAGAAGGTTACGGTGAGTGTTTTTCTAAGTGCAAGCTCAGGAGAAATTCGGCCGTAGGATTTGAACCAACAGGGGTCGTTGCATCACTCACGAAATCTCATCTCAGGGTTTCGTGAGTTGGAGAACTAAAAGCCTTGCCTCAAGATTCGCGAGGTTGCGAAAGGAGAAGTCCCGAAGGGGCGAAAGGATTTGTGTGGGCCAGTTATTGGTGAAGCACATCGGAACTTGGTATTTCAGGGTTTTGTGGGTTGAAGAGCTGAAAGTTCAGCATCAGGATTCGCGAAGTCGCGAAGTCTAAAACTCCAAAAAGGCGAGAAGTTCCATCGTGGGACCCGCATTGATGATGTGTCGAAATTTCGACATTTTAGCATATCGGAGGATAAGAGGTCAAGACTTTTGTCCTGAAAGTCTAGAAGTCGCGAAACCACAAAAGAATCTAAGTCGTTCACTGGAAGGAGGACACATGTCATGAGATCCTCTCTATCAGGGATTCAAACATCGAGGTTCAGAGAAGGAAGTCCTTCAACTTCGCAAGTGGCGAAGTCACGAGAAAATTGTAGTCATCCATCGAAGGAGGACAGATGGCAGAGATCTATGGATCTCGTGAACTTAGAGGTTCACAGGGTGAGAGCCCAAGAGTTGGGTGCTCCAAGTCGCGAAGTCGTGAAATCACGAGGAGTGAGGATAGCCGTCGGATCTAGGTCACGGGAGGACCGTTGTATCAGGAACCCCATCACATTTCACACATTCAGAAGTTTGGAGGTTGAAAGGAGTTATTTTCGACATCATAAGTCGTGAAGTGCCGAAAGACGGGCATAAGGGACACGTGGCCGAACCACGAAGTGGGCCCGGGAAGTAGACCAGTGGACACACATCACCTAGTGAAGAAGTCAACACCCGTTGACCTCTCATGTCTCAAAGATTCATGAAAGGAAGGTGCCAAGGTTGGATGCCACAACATGTGAAGTGCCGAGTAGCGAGAAGAGCTTGCGTGAATCTTAGCAGGTGGTCATGCGAGGAAGGCGCTGACAGAGGAAGAGCTATACCCATTTCGCGATCTCGGGTATCACAAGATTGGAGAGGAAGAGTCAGGAGTCACGACTTGCAAACTCATGAGATTGTGAGCTGTGAAAAGGAACTTTGGATTGATAAATTGCAGATTCTAGCAAGGAATCGAAAGGAGCCTCTTCGACTCAAGGGGATAGAGAATGATCCTTTGAGCGAATCTCAGTCTGAGGGCTGATAGGTCTGTGTCAGAGTGGTATCAGAGCTTGACTTTGTTTGTATACTTCAGACAGGGGAAGCGAGAAATAAATCTCATCCCTGTCACCGAGAAGAAGAGACAGACAAACACCCAATCTGCCAGAGGATAGGGAAACGCCAGAAGGAAGGGGCAGGCAGGTGCCAAATCCAACCATGGAAAGAGATATACATGACCTACGTGCCAGAGTCGTGGACATGGAAATAAAACAGAGGCGCATAGCTAGTGTTGGAGATGTCAGTGATTCTGAAAGTGAAGATGAAGATGGACATGAAGGAGAAGAAGTCACAGCAGAAGATGCAGCAAATGAATGCCTGATTAGGGTTGTTGCAAGAATGGGTGCTAGAGTAAAAATGGATATTCCAATATATGAAGGAAACCTGGATGCTGAAGAGCTTCTAGACTGGATTAGAGCTCTGGACACATATTTTGACTATGAAGATGTCGAGGAAGACGAAAAGGTCAAACATGCTATCACAAGATTGAAAGGACATGCAACATTGTGGTGGGATGAGCTACAAGATGAAAGACGTTGCAAAGGCAAGCAGAAAATCAAGAGTTGGGATAGAATGATCATGAAGATGAAGGTGAAGTTCATTCCCAGGGATTACCAAATTACTTTGTTTCGGAGAATGCAAAATTTGAGACAGAAGTTGATGACAGTGAAGGAATATACTGAAGAATTCTACAGGCTGAACATCAGGGAAGGTCATAAGGAAAGCGATGATGAAAAGGTTGCCAGATATATGAATGGTCTAAGATACAACATTAAGGATGAGATGAGCATGATGACCATCCGAACGGTGGAAGATGCTTATCATATGGCTCTAAAGGTTGAAGAGAAGTTGAGACGAAAACAAGGTCAGAGAGGCCGAGGCAGAAGTTAGCCCAGAGGCAAATCAGTTGCCCAGGATAGAAATCAGAAACCTAAAGAAGACTGGAAGAAACCTCAGACTCAGACTGAGAGAGGTGGAAGTTCACAGAGAGGGCAGTATACCAAACAGAAAGTTCAGTATGCTGATGGAAACATTTTTCCTCGTACCAGAGGTAGAGGAAGAGGAAGAGGTGGAGTGGTGAAATGCTTCACATGTGGAAAGGTCGGACATAAATCTTATGAGTGTCTAGATAAGAAGAAAGAAGGTGGTGAAACTCACATTTCCGAAGCACAAAGGTGGAATGTTGAGGCAGAAGATGATGAAGGAGAAAGATCATTGATGATGTGAAAAGTTCTCTTAACACCAGAGAAGGAGGTGGAGAGCTCGGTCCAAAGGAACAGACTTTTTCGGACCGCTTGCAAGACCAAAGACTAGGCATGCGAAGTCATCATGGACAGTGGTAGCATAGATAATCTTGTTTCTACAAAGATGGTAGGAAAGATGGAGCTGGAGACTATTGAACATCTAAGCCCATACAGAGTTTCGTGGCTACAAAAAGGACATCAGGTAAATGTCACTAAACAATGTTTAGTTGAGTTTAAAATAGGAGGGTATAAAGATGAAATACTCTGTGATGTTATTCCCATGGATGTTTGTCATCTATTGTTGGGTAGACCGTGGCAATATGACAGAAAAGTGACTCATGATGGGAGGAAGAACACATACACCCTAGAGAAGAATGGGAGAGCTCACATGTTGTTGTCGATTAAGGACAAAGAGGTGAAACCTGAAGTAAGCAAGACTGTACTTCTCATGAGTGGGAAGGAACTTCTTACAGAGGTTAAGAAGAAGGAGGAACCGCAATTCATTGTGGTCAGGAAGCCTAAAATTGTTTTAACCAGTACAAGGGTAGATGATTTACCGGAAGAGGTTCAGAAACTGTTGGAAGAGTTTGCTGACATAGTAGTGGACGAACTACCTCATTCGTTGCCACCAATCAGAAGTGTGAGTCATCATATTGATCTCATACCGGGAGCTAGTTTACCAAACAAAGCAGTGTACAGATTGATGCCACAGGAGAATGAAGAAGTCAAAAGACAGGTCCAAGATTTAATGGACAAGGGGTTGGTTAGAGAAAGATTGAGTCCATGTGTTGTTCTGACAGTGCTCAGTCAGAAGAAAGACGGAGGCTGGAGGATGTGTACTGACTCGAGAGCAATCAAAAATATAACCATCAGGTACAGATTTCCATTGCCAAGGATGGATGATTTGATGGATTGCTTGAGTGGAGCCAAAAAAATTTCAAAGATTGATTTGAAAAGTGGATATCATCAGATTCGTATGAGAGAAGGTGATGAATGGAAGACAACCTTCAAGACTAATGAAGGGTTGTATGAATGGCTTGTTATGCCGTTTGGCTTAACGAACGCGCCAAGTACTTTCATGAGATTGATGAATGAAGTCCTGAAGGAGTTCATCGGAAAAATTTTCATTGTGTATCTTGATGACATACTGATTTTCAGTAAAACAGAGGCAGAGCATTTGAAACATTTGGCTATAGTGATGAAGAGGCTACAGCAAGAGAAGTCATTGATAAATATGAAGAAATCCTCATTCATTAAGACGGAGCTCATTTATTTAGGGTTTGTTATTTCTACAGACAAGTTGAAGATGGATCCAGATAAAGTGGAGGTGATTAAGAATTGGCCATCGCCAAAGAGTATATTTGAAGTTCAAAGTTTTCATGGATTGGCTAGTTTCTACAGGAAGTTCATCAGGAATTTCAGTGGAATTAGTGCATCGATGATGGACACAATGAAGAAAAGACATAAATCTTTTCACTGGACAGAAGAGGCTGAGAAATTTTTTAATTTGTTGAAGCAGAAAATCACGGAACAACCAATTTTGGTGTTGCTGGATTTCAAAAAGACATTTCAAGTAAAATGTGATGCAAGTGGATTTGCAATGGGGGCAGTCTTGAGTCAAGAAGACAGGCCGATAGCATACTTCACTGAGAAGCTGAATGAAGCGAAAGTAAAATACTCCACGTATGACAAGGAGTTCTATGCTATTATTCAGGCATTGAAGAAATGGAGACATTACTTAATACCTAAGGAGTTTGTCTTATATAGTGACAATCATGCTTTGCAATTTGCGATTCAACAGGAGAAGTTGAATCAAAGACATGTTAAATGGGTTGAATACATGCAGAACTTTAATTTTGTAACTAAGCATATTTCTGGAATTGATAACAAAGTTGTTGATGCTTTGAGCAGGAAATGTTTGTTGTTGCAGGAGTTCAGAGTCAAAACACTGGGTTTTGATGATCTCAAGGACATGTACAGAGATGATCCATATTTTAAAGAGGCGTATGAAGCAGCTGAGAATCCAATTCTCAGGGACAAAAGCCAATGGACAGAATACATGATCCAGGAAGGATTACTGTTTAAGGGTAATCAACTTTGTATTCCAAAATGCTCCATGAGGGAGAATTTGCTGAAGGAGAAACATAGTGGAGGATTGGTCGAACATTTCAGTCATGACAAGACGTTCTCAAAATCAAATGAGTCATATTTTTGGCTAAGAATGAGAGCAGACGTCAAAATATCTGTAGACAGATGCAGAATTTGTCAGCATTCAAAAGGGAAGAGGTAGAATGTAGGCTTTTATCAACCGTTACCCATACCTGAGAGGCTGTGGGATGCAGTTAGCATGGACTTCATATTGGGGTTGTCGAGAACACAAAGAGGGTTTGACTCGATATTTGTGGTGGTGGATATATTTTCTAAGATGGCACACTTCATACAGTGTCAGAAAACCAATGACGCAACTCACATTGCGAATCTGTTTTTCAAAGAAGTCATTCGACTTCACAGCTTACCAAGGAGCATAGTTTCAGATCGAGAGACCAAGTTCGTGGGACACTTCTGGAGAACCTTATGGAAAAATCTAGGAATGAACTTGTTGTTTAGTTCAGCTTATCATCCTCAGACGAATGGATAGACAGAAGTTGTGAACAGAAGTTTGGGAGACTTGCTGAGGAGCTTGGTGACAGAACATCACAATCAGTGGGACAATATTCTGCCACAGGCGGAATTTGCTTATAATGATTCAATCAATAGAAGCACAGGGCAGAGTCCATTTCAAATTGTTTATGGGACATAACCAAGAGGAGTATCTGAACTGAGGGATTCAGAACGGGATGAGATAAGAAGTGCTAGTGCAGAAGATTTTGTCGAAGCAATGAAGGAACTTCACAGCCAGGTGAAGGAGCGATTGCAGAACTCGAGCCAAGAGTATAAGCACAGAGCAGATCAACACAAGAGACAACTTCAATTTGATGTTGGTGATTTGATTCTGGCACATCTGAGAAAGGAAAGGTTCTAGAAGGGGACATATAACAAACTGAAGATGAAGAAGATCGGACCATGTAAGGTCTTGAAGAAATTTGGGGCAAATGCTTATGAGATTGAATTACCCGATGGGATCGGAATTTCTTCGATATTCAACATCTCATATTTGTACCCATACAAAGCTGAGAAAGCAGGAACAAGTGATGAACAACCAGAGGTTTAGTGGACTAAACAAATCCCAGTTGCAAAGAAGCCACAGATGGAAAGCATACTGGACAATAGAGTTAGTAAGAGGACCAGGCGAAAGGAATATTTTGAATACTTGGTCAAGTGGAAGGGAAATCCAGTTGAAGATGCCAGCTGGGAGAATGAAGTAGATATTCAAAAGCATCGACAGACCGTATGAGAGCTCATGGATAGGAACCCATGAAAATTTTCAAGCGAGGGAGTACGATGCAGGAGCATCGCCAACAACAAGTGAGCATGGGGCAAGCGCCAACGCATTTTGGCACATGATGAATCGGTTGAAATGTTTTGAAGTTCGATACGCCAAACGTAAATGAAACAATTAAGAAAGGGCATACTTGTAGATTGTAATCAGACCTTGAGCGTCCCGCTCTCGTCTGAAGGACTAAGAGGCATTTATGCTAGTAAATGTAAGTAGGTAGCTTTGAATTCTTAGATTAGATAGTTTTAGGAGCCGGAGGGAAAACAGATATAGACACCCTCACTTGTATCATTGTAATATTAACATCACAATCAACCAAGAGAGCATAGAGAAGAAGAAGCAGAGAGTTGTGTAGAGTAAAAACCCATGTACAGAAGTTCTGGATTAATACAAAGATCTTTAGTTCAGACTCATGGTGTCCAATTGCTTTCTATGTTGCACATGCTGATTGATATATTCTCGTTTACTCTCTGTTATGCATTTTCTTTGATGAGTGAATGTATGATTTCTTAATTAATGTCTGAAATCTGAAGAGAGGGAGAGTAAAAATGAGTTTCAATTGTTTCTCTGTCTAAACAAGAGTTTTCCTGCAAGGAGTGCAGTGAAATTGTCCGCAAGGTGTGCGTTGACAGAAGTCAAAGTTCATCTCGACAAGCTCAGGAGGGATAACATTGTTCTCATTCTCGTAGAAGTGAAAGTTAAGCACAGGAGCCATGCAAGGAGTGCGCAGGCTGAGTGAAGTCTCAGTGTTTGCAACCTAAGCGAAATTGTTGAAATATTGTTGTCGCAAGGAGTGCACAGAGTCAAAGAGGTTCAAATACTTGGAATTATTTGAAGAACTTCCGCAAGGAGTGTGCGCAGGAATTTTCCCCAAAGGACTTGAGGATTTTTCAATCAAGCTCAGGAGGGATAGGATCTTCGAAGTTGTCGAAGAAAATCTCAATAGGGCTAGTGCCTTGAAGTGTCAGAAGGAGGTGCAACAACATTGTTTGTTGGTGGATAAGTTTCATGAAGGAACACTTTGTTCATTTTGCAGGAATCGTCAAGGAGGAATTGGATGGTCGGAATTCTCCGAGGGGAATTCGTGAACTCCCGAGAACCGTCAGATCTTGCAGAGGAGAAAGAAGGTTACGGTGAGTGTTTTTCTAAGTGCAAGCTCAGGAGAAATCGGGCTGTGGGATTTGAATCAACAGGGGCCGTTGGATCACTCACGAAATCTCATCTCGGGGTTTCGTGAGTTGGAGAATTGAAATCCTTGCCTCAAGATTTGCGAGGTTGCAAAAGGAGAAGTCCCAAAGTGTTGAAAGGGTTTGTGTGGGCCAGTTATTGGTGAAGCACATCGGAACTCAGTATTTCAGGGTTTCGTGGGTTGAAGAGACGAAAGTTCGGCATCAGGTTTCACGTAGTCACGAAGTCTGAAACTCTAAAAAGGCGGAAAGTTCCATTGTGGGACCTGTGTTGACGACGTGTTGGAATTTCAGCATTTTGGCATATCGAAGGATAAGAGGTTGAGACTTTTGTCCCGAAAGTCCCAAAGTCGCGAAACCATGAAAGAATCTAAATCGTTCGCTGGAAGGAGGACACATGTAATGAGATCCTCTTTATCGAGGATTCAGACATCGGGGTTCAGAGAAGGAAGTCCTTCAACTTTACGAGTGGCGAATTCGTGAGAAAATCATAACCGTCCATTGGAGGAGGACAAATGGCAGAGATCTAGGGATCTCTCGAACTCAGAGGTTCACAGGTTGAGAGCCCAAGAGTTGGGTGCTCCAAGTCGTGAATTCACAAAATCGTGAGGAGCAAGGATAGCTGTCGGATCCAGGTCATGGGAGGACCGTTGGATCAGGAACCCCATTTCATTTCACGCATTCGGGGGTTTGGAGGTTGAAAGGAGTTGTTTTCAACATCAGAAGTCGCGAAGTGCCAAAAGTCGGGCACGAGGGACACGTGGCCGAACCACGAAGTGGGCCCGAGAAGTAGACCGGTGGACACACGTCACCTAGTGAAGAAGTCAACACCCGTTGACCTCTCGTGTCTCAGAGATTAATGAAAGGAAGGTGCCAAGTTTGAATGCCACAACATGCGAAGTTTCGAGTAGCGAGAAGAGCTTGCGTGAAGCTTAGCCGGTGGTTACGCGAGGAAGGCGCTGACAGAGGAAGATCTATACCCATTTCGCAATCTCGAGTATCGCAAGATTGGAGAGGAAGAGTTGGGAGTCACGACTCACGAACTCGTGAGATTGCGAGCTGTGAAAAGGACCTATGGATCGATAAATTGTAGATTCTAGCAAGGAATCGAAAGGAGCCGCTTCGGCTCAAGGGGATAGAGAACGATCCTATGAGTGGATCTCAGTCCGAGGGCCGATAGGTCTGCGTCAATCTAACAGGAAGGAACTAGATTGTAACAGCAACTGTATTCTAGAATTGTTTAATAGATAAACCATTCACATTAAAACAACTATTCTAGAATTAAAAGCAGAGGGAAATCTATGAGGAAGGTGGGCCCTTTCCTTCTCACTGAATCCTCTCAAAGAAATAGGCTACAGTCTGCTAAAGAAATTCAATCCACTCTTCTATTGATTTGCCAAAATGTTGTGTACAATAAGCTTTACTTCACTTCACTTTATCACAGTCATAATCCATCCCTCTGATTACAAAAGCTTTGCTATTTAAAGTCAGAGTCATTCAATTAAAACAAAATCAAAACAGCCTTGAGAATCCCTGATTATCAAGTTGCTTGTATGATATCATTAATACAAGATATAGAACTAATCTTGTAAGTTGAAACATGTAACAGTAGGTGTAGAAGCTTTCAAGATCGATGGAATTTGTTGCAGCAGTCGTGTAACAGCAGAATCGGTGGCATTTGTTGCAGTTGTCGTGTAACAACAGAATCGGTGGCACCTGTTGCAGCCGTCGTGTAACAGCAGAATCGGTGGCATTTGTTGCAGTTGTCGTGTAACAGCAGAATCGGTGGCACCTGTTGCAGCAGTCGTGTAACAACTTCCAGGATTGGCGCATAGCTGTAACAACTTCCAAGATTGGTGCATAGATGTAACAACTTCCAAGATTGGCGAATAGCTGTAACAGTTGGTGTAACAGCAGTGACCATTCTTTCAAACTTGGTTGTTCTATTCATTTCGATCATTAGTTGAATCATTTTATGGGTAAAACATGTGAACGTTACCAATCAAACATGCTAAGTAAATGAAAATATAAAAGAAAGATAAACGATTCATGCCTTGGGAAAAAAAGCTCTTAGCACGCATTATAGTAGGAACTAGCTTAGAGATGATAAGGTTGAATAGGCAAAAGATGTGATGAAAAAGGGACATTTTTGGGTCCTAACAAGATAAAGATTAAACATACTGTAACAACAAAACAAAAAATTATTTGTTTCCAAAAAATGCGTACCAATAAGGAAATATATTATAACCTACTAATGACCTTAATGAATGTATGTCAGTCATGTCTTTTAACCCCACCAAAATCACCTTTTTTCGTTAAGATATTTTGTATGTTCAACGAAAACCCTGTCGGAAACCTAATTTTTCGAATGACCTCTTTTACAATATTGCTTTGTTGCTCCATCAATAACCAAGGAAGACTAGTATTATGTTCACGACCATCGCCATTAGAATTAATAATAACACTTTGCAATGCGTGATTAGCTTCTTGGATGTCACAACAATTCTTTCCAATTCTCTCTTTGTCAGTCCTTCCATCTAATATTCTCCATAAAAAATTTGTTATGTTCTTCCCGATATGCATTGTATCAAACATATGAACTATTTGTATGTGCTCGTAGTATGAAAATGTATTGAATTGCATCGGGTAAATTTTCATTCCTCGTGGAAGCCCATTCGTGCCTTAATGACATTCATGAAACATCAACAAATTGAAATTAACATTAATTACTCAAACAAAATGAAATTAATACTAATGAAATTAACCAAAGATTTAAATAATATGTCATACATAAATAATTTGCATACCTTGACGATTTCTAATATATTCTAACTTCCATAGGCAAGGTGTCATTCTTCGTGGTTTTTTTCCATTCTCTTCTTTACCATTGAATTTTTCTTTGTTTGTAGTTCGATAACTATGGTTCTTAGGTAGAAAGTGCCTATACTCATCAAACACTTCATTTCCTAAACTCTTTGAACAACAAGATTTTATCATGGGACCACAAACTAGGCATGCAAATTTACCCTTTGTTTGAAGACCTACAAGATATATGAATTAATGTAGTGAATTTGAGTTACAATTTAAAATAATGCATGATATTTTCAATAAATATATATAATATTAAATCACAAAAGAAAGTAACAATATACCACAAAAATATGTTAACCTATGAGCATCATGAATTGTCCATTATAGTATTCCATGGAATTGAAATCGTTTTTTCCCTATTGGTCTAGAGATGTCATACATAGTGATGCCAGCCCATAACTTCAACAACTCATCGATAAGAGTCTCAATATATACGTTCATATATTTAACCTGGTACTTACCTAATTGGTTCAACATACCACATGATTAATTATACTTATCTAGATGTCGTTATATATAAAATAAATAATTACCATGCACGAAACAAAGAAATGAAACATTTGTTCATACTTTAAAGAAAATAAAAGATAATTAAATACCTGGAACAATCATTGCCAACATTTTGTGCTCTCTCTTAATCGACATCCAAGGAGGAAAGTTATTGTTTATAAAAAAAACAGGCCACACTGAGTACGTAGAACGAAGCTCTCCAAATGGATTGACACCATCAGTTGCCAACGAAATCTAACATTACGAGGTTCTTCTTTAAAATTTGGCCACTTTTCTTCGATGTACTTCAATGAAGAACCATCTGTAGGCATTCGAAGAACATCATCTCCACTTATGTTCTTTGCATGGAAATCCATAAACTGTGCTATACTTCGGCACCTGAACAACCATTAGAAACATGGAATTATCAGAATATAACGAATAACTTTGTGAGGCACCTTCTTTGATTCTTTATCAGTTCGATATATACTTATTTGACATTATGGGCATTCATTTTCTAACTCATATTGTCCATAGTATATGATATGATCATTAGGACATGCATCAATAGCCTGATAGTTCATTCCAATTTCTTTCGTAATCACGGATATTTCTCGATATGTGCGTGGAAAAATATTTGATGTCGGTAATAGAAATTCACCAACAAACTACAAAATTCAAAACAATAAGTCAATGTAAACAATATTAATCATCAATATCGCATCCATACTAATTTACAAATTAGAAAACAATAGCAATATAGGAAAAAATTGAACCTTTTAGGTATTTGTGAACATGCAGGCATAAATAATCAACAAATTAAATACCTTAGTATTTGTGTGAGGCATGTGTTTGATAAACCATTCAAAACCTTCGAGTTCACCAAAAACAATATAGAAGATAAAATATTTGTTGTTGAGCCTTCATAAAGAGGTTGATGTGACTTCTCGAGTAGAGGATCAACATCATGACTATCATCAATCTATGTATATCATCTTCCTAATTTAAATCACTAACATTATCTCCGTCCATATCATCACTAATAACTTGATCAACAGCTTCAATATTCTGATCTCGAAGTTCATCACCCTGTAAAGGAGTATTTATGCTAGTACTTGGAAAATAACTCTCTAGACGTTGACATTTTGGGGGCATCGTCTATATATTTTAAAACAACGTATAAAAGTTAGTGTATATAGAAAATATAAAAATCCTGATAAGAAATATTACTAAAATTCATGACATGATGACTATTACAGAGAATACATTAAATATTGAATCCTCTTACCAAGGGACGATGTTCATAACCCCCTTCGGCGTGCCCCTTCTCCCTACAATGTCTTCCAACTGTTGCTATTAAAAAAAAAAATATTTGCAAGCCCCTGCAATCATATCAAGGGCCATAACATTTTCCATTGCCCCTCGCCTCTAATGTCTCTCTTAACCGAGCAAGCTTCCTATCATTTTTTGTTCATAGTGACAAATCCTTGTACTGGCAAGTAATTGTCTTACCTACACCATACCAGACAGTAAGTTATCAAATTTTTATATTTTAGCTACTCCTTCATGATATTTTAGCTACTCCTTTCGATTATGATATGTTTATTTACAGTGAGCTACAATCCTCACAATTATTTCTTCTA
>JASDQU010373046.1:7200-18798 GCA_032191745.1 Picea mariana
TATGGGGGGGCAATCAACTTGTATGTATCATACAGGGATGATATCTTCTTAAGGTTTGACAATGAAGGTTTGTCAACAATTTTTTATTGTACTCTGAGCTAAATCTCTCTCGATCTTCAATACATATTTTCCTATAGGGAAAATCTTATGGGGAATTTTTATTTTCTAGGTGTTTTCCTAGAGAGAATTAATCAGTTAAAATATGTTAGAAGAGATAAAGTTATCAGGATTAGCCTAGACATATTTTCCCTTAGTTAAAATCGGAGGGACATAGAGATTTTCGCGTAATCTTGTTTTGAAGATCTGGTTTTTAAGTTTTCAGAGCTAAGGAGAAATTCTTTCTTTCTATGAAGATTTAATGCCAGGTAGTGAAAATCAGGATAGAGTGAAAACTCAAAGATATGCAAAACGAAAATAGAACGAGGCCTCAGAGGGTTTGATACAAAAGAATCTCATTTCCACATAAGTTCATTTCTTGATTATCAAGCTTCTTTTTTTTAGCAACCTTTTTAATTTTATTTTCTTTTCTTCTTATTTCATTTTGTTTTGTTCCTATTTGATTCGGAAATCTGGAGATTTATATATTTCTGATTTTTAATCGGGTGATTATATTTACATGATTAGAACCTTGTTTATCTCTAATAAGATTTCTTTCAGTATTTTAGTTTAAACCATAAGTATAGAAATTCGTACCTCGGATTTTATTTATATTTTCAATCAAACCAATTGTTAATTCATCACATGTTTTGAGAGAAACAAACATTTTGAAAACTGAGCGTTACATTCCAACACCTCCTTATTTCTCATATGATAATAAATATTATGCAAGAGCATAAAATAAAAATCAGAAAATTCCGCAGAATAGAAATGACATGCAGTACATATATTTTATTTTTGTTTTTCAAAATATCGAATAAAACTAGGTTTATTTTAAAATGAAAAAATTAAAATTTAGACAACCTACGAAGGAAACTAAAATTATGAATTCAAATAAGAAACCAAATCAGTATATACAATGGTAATGTGAAACATTATTATCACATTAAATGTTTTAGATAGCACCCATTAATAGGGGCGTCCAAAGTTTTCTCGTCAAGATTTTCCAGTAGGAAGGAATTCTTTCCATATGTAGTTGCAATTCTGAATGGTCTGAACCAGAGATGGTCGAAATTTCCATGTTTTCCCACATCTTCCCTTTTGGGATCCCATTTCAAAACTAGATCACCAAAAAGGAACTCTCGGTCCTTAGATTTTTTATTGAACATGGCTTTCATATTATCTTGGTATTTCTTAAGTCTGTCATCTACTTAGGCCCTATTTTGCTGGACTTCAATTATTTGATTTATTCTCCTTGTAACATAATTTGGTTCTTCTTTTGCGTCTTGCCACAAATTCATCACACGAAGAACAATATTTATGGGGAGGACAACATCAGTACCATAAACCATCTAAAAAGGAGACATACCTATTGATTTCTTGGTGTCGATTTGGTTCACCCATAAGGCGTACTTCAGGTGAACATGCCGATCTTTCTTATTCTTTGTCAACACTTTTTTTTATTATATTCATCAAACTCTTGTTGGATGATTCATCCAACCCATTTCCTCGAGTATAATAGGTTATATAATGTCCTAGTACAATGTTATACTTTTGACAAAAATTTACCATTGCCACAAATTTGAAATCTTGAGCGTTGTCCGTGACTATTTTTCTGGGGCAGCCAAATATCGATAGGATATTTTCTTCCAAGAAGTTTATGACTACCGAATTAGTGGAATTCTGAGTTGGAATGGATTCAACCCATTTCGTGAAGTAATCGGTAGCAGTTAAAATCCAGTTATGTTGGGATCTTGACTGTGGGTGGATCTCTCTGATGAAGTCTAGACCCCATTGTTAAAAAGGAGTCTTTGTTTTGACATGAACTAGAGTTAGTGCAGGAAGTTTTTTCTTACCAGAGAACAATTGACAAGGGTTGCAAGCTCGGACCTTGGCATTCACATCAGTAAATAAGTTTGGCCAATAATATCCAACTCTTATAACATTGTAGGTTGTTTCCCTCCAAGTGTGATGTTCTCCACATACTCCTTAGTGAAATTCATTTATGACATTCTCTGTTTCAGGTTTTGTCAAACAATGTAACAAGAAACCTAAAGGATCCTTCTAGTATAGTTGACCTTCAATGNCACTCGGGCATTGAAGGGTGAGCAGGTATGAAACAATATTACAATATCAATCAGAGGAAGAAAATTTATCTTCAATATGGACTCTAGGGTTTTGATCATCAAGTTCTCCTATATCCGGTATATATTTGTGTGATTCAAGATGATTTATCCCAAGTTCTCTGAAATTTGACTCTGCTAACAATTTCTCTAGGCCCTGACCTTTGACAAGTTTCATCGGTTTTATTTCTAGATCGAACTCCTAAATTTTATCTAACCATCGACCTCTCCTACCATCACTATCCCATTGTACCAACATATCTTTGGCAGAGCTTGTTGGCACATAAGCGATTATTTTGGAATGAAGTACATATGTCCTGAAAGATTTGAGAGCTTTCACCATCGCATAATATTTTTTTTCCGGTATATTATATCTTAATTCGGCGTCTCTGAGACTTTTACTGAAAAAGGCTATCGATTGCTCGAAACCTTCTTCGTTATTTTGCAGGAGTACAACTGCGATAATATGTTCTGATGCGAAAGAAAATATCAGGAATTCTTTAGTATAGTTCGGACTAGCTAACACAGGCACTTCACTTATAACTTTCTTAAATTTCTTGAATGATGCTTTAGCTTCGACACTCCATTTGATTTTGTTGTCTTTCTTCAACATATCTATGATTAATTTGACAATTTCAACAAAGTTAGCGATACATATCAAAAAACTTATCTTCTCTAAAAAGACTAGATTTCTTTTTTATTTCTAGGAATATTTATCATGTCAATAACCTTGATTCGCTTAGGGTTAACCTTGATTCCATTTTTAAAAACTATATGACCTAGAATTATTCCTTCTTGCATAGAAAAATGATACTTCTTAGGGTTTAGAAACAAACCAAATTTTCTGCATTTCTCAAAGGATTGTTTGAGATGAACCAGATGTTTTGCATCAGAATCTGAGAAGTTGTTAGATCATCTAATCAAATAACAACAAATTTATCTCTCTCAGCGATGAAATATATATCCATCACTCTTTTGAAAGTGTCCCCTACATTCATCAAACCAAACGACATCTTATCATACATGAAAGTACCCCACAGAGTAGTGAATGCAGTTTTTTCTTTATCATCTTCGACATTATGTTGGCTCCAGCTAATTTTTCCATGACATGATCCATTTTTGGTAGTGGGTAGTTGTCCTTGAGGGACGATTGGTTTAAATTCTTTAAATCTACACAAAGCCTTATTTCTCCACTTTTCTTCCTGACAGGTACCAAATTTGCTACCCATTTAGAATACCTAAGTGGGACAATAATATTTACGTCGATAAGTTTATTGGCCTCTCTTTATATTACTGGTAAGAGGATAGGATTGATCTGTCTCAAATTCTGAATAATTGGTTTGATACCATGCTTCAAAATAATCTTATGTTCAATTATAGAGGTATCATACGTTCTTAAATCATCATAGGACCATGCAAAGACATCTTTATACTGTTTAATAAATTCGACATATTCACTCTTCACCTGGGCTGGAAGGTATTTAGATAAATTGACTATCTTAGGATCTTATTTAGTTCCTATATAATAGTCTTCAACCTCCTTGAGTTGGATTCATAGGGTAGATTTTAAGGGTATATCATCTTGGTTGAACAATCTCTCTAATGGTATCAAACTCTAGGGATATGATTGTTATTAAGTACAAGCATTCAATGATTTGTGATCTTATCCTGGAAATTTTCAGTATCTTCACCTTCATGCATGATCCAGATATGGTCGTTCTAATTTTCTTGATCTATATGAGTCTCGGAAAATTCATCAACCATTTCTAGGAACTACTTAATCTGCTCGTCATCTTCAAATACTTGCCAGTGTTGCACATTATCTGGGATTGAAGCTCTGTGTCTCATTTCTATATGATACTTCAGCTTTAGGACAGTAGGTGGTATAAACATCGTAAATACTTTGGCTAAAGAGTCTGCCTGCTAATTTTCCATTCTGGGAATGTGGTGAATGTTAAATGATGAGAGGAAATTATCTATCAAATACCAAGTGCAATTTCTATATGACCTTAGCCTTGGATGTTTATCTTGATATCATTTCTTTATTTTTTTTACAATAATTGCTTCATCTCCATACACTATCATAATTTTAATTTTTAGCTTCTTGGCAGCCTCTAATCCTAAGACCAGAGCCTCGTACTCACAGACATTATTTGTATAATCAATTTCCCACTGTAATCTGTATGAAAAGGGGACGACGTACTCATCCTTGGGTGAAAAAAAAAAACACTCCAGCTCCTACCCCTTCACAGGACGAAGCGCCATCAAAAAACATTTTCCATGCTCCTTCTTTAGTATTTACACTTTTCTTTGTTTTTTTTGTTTTTTTGTTTTCATATTCTATACATTCTTCAAAATCATCATCTATTGATAAAATACAATTTCCTAGATCCTGATTGGCAACATAGACTAGGTAATTGTTTGGGTTTTGGGGGTCACTTACAGTATATTCCAGTCTGGTCTCTCTATATAGTCGAGTAAATTGTCCACCAAAAATCGAGATCATAGTGTATGTCATTTCCAATTGAAGTGATCCTCCTAGTTTTGCGCCCCAAGACTTGGATAGAAGCATGTCATACTTGGCAGGGACGTCAACAACGACTACATCGATAAGAATACTTTTTATAGGAATCTTTGCAAGATTTACTACAAAATATTTGATCATGCCGAGACACTTATCTTTTATTAAATCAAATGAGTATAAGTCCTGATAAGGTCTAGTGATTTCAAGGCCTAACATTTCCATGATAACATTAGGCCTTAAATTGTGAGAGGCCCCAGAATCTAACATAAAATTATGAAGTAAACGATCATGCACAGTTAATGTAATATAAAATGGAGCAACATAATCCTTAGTATTTTTGATACGCGGACCAAACATAATTGTCAGTCTTCCATCTTGCAGATTGATCACATCTGCATGATATTCAGCATCAGAAAAATGTATCATTTTAGCAATCCTTTTTTTATAAATTGGATTATTGGCAAGCTCAAC
The DNA here is from genome assembly GCA_032191745.1 of Picea mariana. Classification (NCBI taxonomy): domain Eukaryota; kingdom Viridiplantae; phylum Streptophyta; class Pinopsida; order Pinales; family Pinaceae; genus Picea; species Picea mariana. The sequence goes on from JASDQU010373046.1 coordinate 12,415, forward strand.
CAAGGGTACGGGGATTTTAATTTTATTTAGTTCATTTTCTAAGATAAAACCTCCAATTTTCTTTTTGATTTCCCTAGTCGTAGTTTGTTCTTTAATATTTTCATTTTTCATAGTTTTTGTTGCTTTTGTTTCAACCGTTTTTATTCAGGCAGTTTGGTTTTCAACTAGTGATTTAGTAACAACTGCCTCATTCATTTTATTTCTTGATAAAATATTTTTTGGTGGAACACTTGTAGTATTTGTTTCTCTGGGCCTTAAATTATATTTTTGTTGAAGCTCGGCCGTTATGGAGTCGACATTCCTTGGTATGCATACTCTCCTAGATTATTTATCCCTTCCTCATTATCAAACAAGGGTTCTAGATCTAGAGATCTTTCATAATCCTGCCTTGTTAAATGAGGCTCCTGGTAATCATCACTAAGATTGTTTATATCCTCTTCTAACCCTTCATAATTTTGCATATCATCTCCTTGCATAAAACTTTCCTTTTTAAATGGAGCTAGGATTTTTTGTTCTTCATTTTTTACTTGCCTCTACTGGGTCTGGGAATTAGGATTTCTCCTGAAATATTTTCTAGCGAATGGATCAGGTTTGGCTTGGTCTAGTTCCATTCTAGACATTTGTTTAACAAATATTTGATTATCTTAGCTATGTCATCCATTTTTTCTTCCGTAGAGTTCCCAGATCTGGAGGGTCCTACTTGTTCCCTAAAGCGTTTAGGTTCATTGGTTCCTGTCTCAGCCTTGTATTTTAATTTACCAAATTCCATCATATTTGATTTGATTTATATGGTGTCGTATTGCATTCCTTCCAAAGTGGAATATCTTCTTTCTCTTAAAAGTAGCAAAAAGTTGGGTTCGAAAGCCCTTGCGAAGGTTACCTTTGTTGTAGGTTGAGAGGGTTTAACTTCAGATGGGATCTTATGGTAGGGTTTGTTAAAACTCTGAGTAAATTCTAGAATAGTTTCAAAATTATTTTTTCTTAGATCCCCAAATTTAATCAAATAATATAGATGGCCTTTCTTTTCTCCCCGCTGTCTTAAAAATGCACTTTCTAGTTCATCGTGCGACCATAAGGATCCTACCGAGAGTCCTCGAAACCAGATTCTTACTTGTCCTTCAAACATTTGCACTAAAATCCTTGAGTAAACATCTTCATGCTCTATGCCAAGGATATCAATGAACTAATCGAAAAAGGTTATGTTCTCTGTGGCGGTTAAATCTCCTTCTCCCGTAAATTTTGGTGAATTATTCATATAATTTTTGGAAAAATCATGAAGGTGGGAAAGAAGGAATGAGGGATCGTATCTTGCAGCTACTTTGGAAAATATTCCAGGGGGTGGAGGTTGTCCTTGACCACCTCCTCCTCCGGCGCCACCTCCTCATGTAGCAGCCATTGGAAATTTGGGGGATGAACTTTGGGAATTCAAAAGTGGGTTTTCAAAAACTTCTAGGGACCAAAGTGGTGACTTTTCAACTTCTTCAGGATGTAGTGAAGGAAAATATGGAAAAAGTTTGGTAGGAGATGAAAATTCTAGAAGAGGGGGAAAAGGAAAACATGGACTGGTTTCTTCAGGCTTACAAGATGTAGAAATAGGAGAACCAGTTGGGGATGAATTCGGGTATAAAATGTGTTCTTCAGGGTTTCAGAGAGCTGCAACTTTTACCTCGGGAAAGGGTGAGGTTGACAGAGTATTAATGAGAATGGGTAAGGAGGAAAATCTTTTGTTCAGTTAGTTTGGAGTATCAAAAGAGTCAATCTCAATCTTTACTTTGGGTACGATTACCTCTAGGTTCTCACATCTAACCTCAAGCTTGCTAGTTGAGACCCCCACAGAGGGTGTTTGTTTAAAATTCTCCTCAGGAGTCAGTTCTTCAACCGGATCCTTAGTATTGACTTGTGTAACTTTTGGTTAGTATTTTTTACCTGCCTATACGGTAGTCGACTTAATACATCCCTTGGGTTTCAACAACCTTTCGAGATCCGATACAAGTGTGGTCTTCTTATCGTCTAGGTTTTTTCTGGTATTCGTTCTACCGAATTCCAGTTTATCTATGGTGGAGTCGCCAAGTGAAAGATAGGAATAGCCTTAATTCAGTATTCAATCTGTGTTCACTATCAAAGATACAGTCTTACCTTGTCGTTTTCCCAGGGAAAAATAAATTTGTTTCTTTGTCCCCGACAACGACGCCAAAAAGATGTTGGTCCTAAGATTAAACTTCAGGCTCAAAGGATAATGTCAGGCATCAAGAAAATTCAACAGATTGTTTTTTTTTAATTCTTTTTCTACCTTAGTTATATGATAAAATTCCTTAAATGAAATTAACAATATGGAAACACAGAGGCCGTATTTCGTGTCTGGTTCAAAATTGTAATATCCGAATGGAATGAGATAAAAATACAAAATTGTAAAACAAAGTAAGGAATCAATTACTGAAGAGTCTCACATTTTTGTAGAACAAGAAAAGAGATAGTGTAACCTTGAATAAAGTATAAAATGCAAGAATCCACACAACAGGAAGGTCTTGATTTAATCACAGTAAATGCAGAGGAAAAGATTCTTACTTCATAAATTATTGATACAATAAGATTACAATAGTTTTTGTACTTAATTGAAATCAAACATTTATCAAGGAAATTCTTTAAGAAACACTGAGATATGGAAAAAACAGACGAAACACATTACTGAGATTGAAAAAAACTTGGAATCTTCATCTTCACTTGTATTAATACTCAATAATAAACTTGGAAGACCTCTTGAAACTTAGCTCGAGCCGAATGATCTTCTCTTTCTTTGATGTAGATGTCTTTTAGAGAAAGGTCAACCGCCTGGTAGTACTTTTGGATAGTCTCGATCTTCATGAAGATATCTAGTCGGGCTATTTATAACCTTTCATTTACCTCCAATTCTTGAGCCCGAAAAATTGATACCTCTATTGATGTTTGGTCAAATCTAACCTGGCTTGCAATTTTTTTATTAGCTCTTCTTGTTGCGTGATCAAGCTTTTGTTAGCTTGTGAATTCTGATGAAGCTCTTCCAGGTTAGCTTGTAGTTGTTGAATTTGATGCCTGTCATAGGTCCTGATATGTTCAAAATATTTTTTCATCTTATTTTTCACATCTTGTTCCATAGTCATTATCTGATCTAGAAACTTCCCTACCAACAAGTTTCTCTACTTTAGTTGTTCGGCCAGATTTTCCACAGACCATTGGTTGGTCATGGAAAAGGCACCTAAATAACCTACCATTTCCTTGGAGAATTCCGAATCATCTTGGTCCTATCCATCATATATCATCCTTTTCCTCTTTATCATCGCTCCTTCCTTCTGATGTGTTTCTCGTTTAACAATGGCCCTCCTTTTCTTGTTGAAGAAGAAGTCTAGAGGGCACATCTCTTTGGGTGCAATTGGGGTGAGATCATCTATAAAAATGATTTCGGAACTCATATTTTCAAAATTTGATTGTAATGGTGTCAATGAAGTGATAGGAGCACCTTTATCCTTAGATAGTTGTTTCTCAACATTGTTGGCGAGAGAGGTGTTTGGCGTAGAAGGAGATGTGTCATGTCCTCATTTCAAAAGGTCTTCGAGTTGAGCCTTTTCTTAAGGACCTAGTGGAGTTGATATTGAAGCTTCTAATTCCTCAATAGAGAATTCAGTGTCCTTTTGATTTTCTTCATTGTCCTGTTTTCCAGCGATCTCTATCTCAAAAAATGGAGGTACAATCTCTTGTGTAGATGAAGGGGCTACTCAATCTCCCTGTAATACTTTTGGAAAGCTATTTTGTCTGTGATTTTGGAAACTGAAGAAGCTATCTTGTTGGTCTAGGGATAGAGTTTGGACTCTGTTCAGTACTTCCATTTTGCCAATTGGTACTCTGTGATTTCCTTAGCCAGGTTGTCTGATAACATCTTGGCCCAGTTGAAAGAGTATCCCTCGGCCACTTCATGCAAAATTGGTACCCACGCTATCGATAAATGAGTGGAGCTCTTCTTCCTGAATATCCTACATAGCATCATTACCACATAAATCATATGGGCTTCTAACGACGTTGTAGCATACATGTCGTGTGTCTCAAATTTTTCTGGGTGCGCCCTCTATTCCTTGATTAAATAAGGGTAGATTTTGTCATATTGCGTACACTCATGTTTCTCAAACTCCATAATGAATGCAACGTTGTAATTATATTTGAATTTGGGGGATAGTCTATACATTACTTGTATATGTTTTGGTCGAAAAGACCCAACAACAGCCTTTTGAGAGTTGTAGATGCTCCTAGTTTGAATGTCGACGTTCTCCATGGCCCATCCTATCATGTCATTATATGGCATGAGCCTCGATTGCACAACTATTTTATGTAGCTCTGACTGAGCTATGTCCCTGAGTTTAGTTGCATGAGTTTCACTCACTTCATCGCCAGAATCTTTTGGGCAATTTACAATCTCATGATCTAGAAAATATAACACTTTTGTCCATGATTTAATAGTGTCTATGGCTCTCGGTGAGGTATCTGACAAAATTTTTTTATTTGGATTTGCACTTTCACTAGCTTCTTTAGCCATCTTTCGTGGTGCCATGATATTGATGAAATTGGAACTAGGTTACATGTTACAGGGGAATGCATGAGCTTATCAGTTGGTTAAAACTTTCTATTCTGTGAGAATGAAAATGGAATTCAAAATCAAGCATTATGATTCAACTTAGGTGTATTGATTCAAGAATACCTTTACTGACGATAAATTTATTTACCTTAATGAGAGAATCTAGCTGGTGATCTGCAATTTACATTAAAATCATTACTGTTGATTTGTGATTAATACCATTAATATCGACGATCCACAATCAGGAATTTTGGATGGGATAGGTTTGAAATTTCTCGAATCGCTAATTCACGAAAGATTAATTACGAGATAATATCCTTTAAAAAATTAATTAATTGTGTTTAAATTTATTTATTTTTCAGGTATTTGGACTTCAATATTTTTAACGGTAGCTCGAGATAGAATCCTCGAAACCTGAGACTACGAAATGATTTATTATCGGATAATTGTTTTTTAGTTTTAATTAACCTTGTTTAAGTTTGAAGGGTTTTGAAAGTTTGGAATTCAGATATTTTAGGATGTGATGGATGGTAAAGGTCCGAACTATGAAGTGCAAAGTTGTTAAATACCTTTTAATTAAGATTAACTTAACTGAATAAGGTTTAATATTTCATCATTTTGTTGCTTTGTGTGTTTGCAAGTTATCTCTTTATTATATTTCTGAAATTCCATTACTCGTAGCGACATGCCGAAGATGACGTAATTTTAGATGAATTGTTGAGACCAGGGAGTGCCACGTGTTACTTAAAATCATGTGAATATTTGGCTGAAAAGGTCGGAAATGGATGACATGTGTCAACCTAGGGAAGACTCAAAAGGTAGATGTGTACTATGACTAGGGTCTTTTAAGGTTTTATGAACAGTGATAACAAACTTTTTTCGGGTATCGGGACTTTAAATGTTAAGACCTAGCGAAAAACCTGAAGCACAAAGCTCTGAAGCGACCTTTAGTGATTTGACTCTTTAACAATCAGGTGGCTCCAAAATTCAGGAAAAAATGGGATTGTTTGATCAATGGGGGAACTTTATCAATGATGGATATCATGTGCTTCTTATAATTAGAGGTAAATTTGATTTAAACCTTCGAAAGATGTCTTCTGAGTCAATATTAAAAAAAGGATGAAGTTCAAGAAAGTAAAGCTCGAGGTTTAGGATTTATATATATTCCAATGCATTCCATTTGTGTGACTAAATCATGTCCCATGCTTCCAAAAATTTTAATTATCCTGACTATGTACCTTCCTGCCTACTATACACCCTACTTTATGCCTGCCCTATGCTAATGCCAAGCTAGATAAATGTTGTTAAATAATAGGTGACCCTTGCGGTCCATAGTACACCTTCAACCTGCTTCCATTGCCAAGTCCCTTGAGAGGTTTCCCTGTTGGAAAACTGAGAGGGGGGGTGAATCAATTGTTATTGGGCTTAAACAATCATGCTTATTTTAAACTCTTTACACAACATTTAATGACAGTCACAATAATGCAGGGAAGTAAGCAATGGAACATTCAACATCAGTCACACATATGAGATACATAGAGACAAATATTTCCTGAGGAAATCCATACAGGGTAAAAACCTCTTCTTCTTTATATGATGAGTAATCTATACATTCTTTACATTATCATACATATGAGCACCAACTCATAATGAGGATACAACCTCTGTTTTGCAGGTTGCTACTTGCTGAGAGCACCAACTCTCTGGATTCTCTAGCACCAACTAGAAGGAAGCACCAACTCCCTGGTTTCTCTAGCACCCACTAGAAGGAAGCACCAACTCCC
>JASDQU010373046.1:25584-36009 GCA_032191745.1 Picea mariana
AAGTCTCCATAGGGTCTAGTGATCTGGAGCCCCAACCTCTCCATTATAGTTTTGGGCATAACATTATGTGAAGCCCCGGAGTCTAACATGCAGTTATGCAGTAACTGGTCATGTATATTCAGGGTGATATATAAAGGAGCGACGTTGTCTTTGAATCCCTTAAAATGAGGACCGAAGGTGATGTTAGGTCTGTCATCTTCTAGGTTGATAACGTTGGAGTGACTTTCTGGCTCGTAAACGCCCATCACTTTGGCAATTTGCTTCCGATAAGTGGGATTTTTTGCTAATTCTACCAAAGGAATTGGTATCTTAATTTTATTTAATTCATTTTCAAAATTGTAACATGTATTGGCCTTGTCCGTTTCTTTGGTTAAGACTTCTGATCTTTTTTCTTCCGACTTGTTTGTCTGGATCGCTTTATCACTCGTGACCTTAGTCGCAGATGCAACTTTATCTATCGGCCTTGTTTCCTTTGTTTGGGTTTCAACTTTTTTTACCTCAGACTCTTGAGTCTTTGTTATATTGACTTTATTGCTGGGTAACAATGTCTCTTCCAAAGGAGGTTCATGTGATTGACCCCTTGGCAGGATTTTCTTAGGTTGGTTGGTTGAGGTGGGCTTATTTTTTGACCTCATATTGTATCTGGGTTGAAAATCAGCCGCTATCATTTATGTTTCTGGTTGAGATATGCAGAGGTCAGTATGATCACCTTCTTCTTCTTCATTAGATGGTTGAGGAGTATTTAAGGATTTCTCATAGTCTTCCCTAGTCAGAAATGGTTGCGAACACTCATCACCGAAACATGCAACTTCTTCTTCTGAATCTCCAAAATCTTGGAGGTCACTTGCTCCTATGAAATTTTCATTTTTTAGTGGAGTTTGTATTTTTTTATCTTCATTCTTTATTTGCCTCTGTTGATTTTGGGGATTTGGGTTTCTCCTAAAGTCCCTTTTGTTAGGAGAATCAGCTTTAGCCTGATCCAACTCCATCCTAGAGATTTTGCTAGACAGATCTTTAATTATTCGGGCCATATCATCCACTTTATCGTCAGTGTATCTATTTGACCCGGAAGGACCTGTTAGTTCCCTATAGCATCTATTATCATGGTTGGTTGTTTCTAATTTAGCCTTCAACTTACATGAAGCCATCATATTAGATTCTATTTCGACAGCATCGTCTTGCATTCTATTTAGGGTAGCTCCTCTCCTTTCTCGTAAAAGCAATGCAAAATCAGGTTCAAAATCTCCCACAAAGGTTACTTTGGCTGAGGGTTCGGAAGGTTTAACAGTGGTTGGAATCTTATTATACAGTTTGTTAAATCTCAAAATAAATTCCATAACTGTTTATGAGTTCTTTTTCTTTAGAGACCCAAACTCGGTAAGGTAGTATAAGTGATCCTTTTTCTCTCCCCATTGTCTAAGGAAAGCGTCTTCAAAGGCGTTATATGTCTGAATAGAGGCTGCAGGAAGACTCCAAAACCAAGTTCAGACCTGTCCTTCGAAGGTTTGGACAAGTAGTCTCGAATAGACATCTTCTTGCTCAATACCACAGATGTCTGCGAACTGGTCAAAGAAGTTTATATGCTCAGCTGCGGTTAGATCTCACTCCCCAGTGAATTTAGGAAGATTTTTGATGTAGTTGTCAGGTAAATCATGGAGGTGAGCGGGTAAAACTAGGGGGGCGTATCTCGCCGCTACTTTTGCAAATACTCCGGGAGGAGGGACATTTCCTCCTCCTCCGATGCTAGCCATCGACTTGGGAGTAGGAAATGGGGGTGTAACACACTTTTTTGAATCAGGTGAAACTGGGAAGTTCTGATGAAGAAAGAATGGTATGTCAAAAGATAACGATCTTTCCAAAGGACCTTCTCCCTTGTTTATGGATGGGAAAGTTTGATGTGGCTCACTCCTAAATTCTGAGTAGTCTGTTTCCGGATCTTTGGTATCAGACAGAGGGCTGCAGGAAGTAGGAGGTTCTGAAGGGCATTTAGTCTTTATAAGTGGGTTTTTGGGTTTATTAACTGAAGCGGTTGCCTCAAACGAGCCTCTCGCTTTTAAGATTTTCTCAGGATTAATAACAGGTGCAATCAGCTTGCCACCCGGGTTCTGTCTGCTATGCTTTCTACCAGACGCCAGTTTGTGTTTCAGTGGAGTCGCCAAGTGAAAGATTTTTTTTAAAAAGAGCCTTAAAACTGTGTGCACTCTATGTTCACTATCAAAGAGTAACACTATCAACGAAATAGTTTGTCGTTTTCCCAGGGAAAATATTTCGTAACTTCGCTCCCTGGCAACGGCCCTAGAAAGATGTTGTTCCTGAGTCTTTACTTAAGGCTCAAAAGTACAGTGTCAAGGCATATGAAAGTATTAAAGGTCGATAAATGATTATACTAACCTTTGGTATAGGAAACTTAATGAAGGTTTCTACGTTCTCGCTCCCGAGCTTCCCACTGTTCCTGAGTAGTAATATCTTGTTCAATGGCTGCCCATGAACGTTCCAATTCCTCCCGGGTGTTCGCAGTTCTAAGGACTTTGTCGAAGAGATTTAAAGCGATATGTATTTGATTAGATAGTCTGGGTTGAATGTTAGGTTGAGTTGCTGCAGGGACAGTCATTGAGGAATAGTACCAGTATGGAAATGATTTTAAAGAGAGATTTTATTTGTTGTTTCGATTCGGATGAAGTAAAGAGAAACTTTTGCATGAAAAAAAAATGAAATAAGAATGCAAATTGAAGGCCCTTTCTTGTAAATGTGTTATTTTTTGGTAAAAATAACGTGAGATGGGAGAAATCATTTAACTGTAGATAACGCGAAGTTCCTGTTAGTGGAAAACTCATGTATACACAGAAGAAGAAATCAGCATAAACATAATTGACCTAGTGTAAATAAAAATGAAATTCTGTAAATGTAAATTGGTTTACACCCGCTGATAGCTGGTGCAGAGGAAAGACAAGAAACAATTACAGAAAAGATGAAATTCCTTCACTATAGTAGTGGTCGTACTAAATTATAGTGATACACATCAATTATGTAGAGCAAAATGAAAAGAAACAAAGAACATAACGAAACAAACTTGCAACACAGTCGTGACAGAATCGGGAATCTTCAAATTGCTTGTATTAACTCCTTTAATGCAAAAACTCTCTTACAGTTAGTACCAAAAAGTCCAGCCTATATCTCTTCTTTTTGTGATGTATTTATACAAAATTTGCCTCTCGGTTCGGAAGAGCCAAATTACTCCATCTGTCCGAATTCATTTTCAAAAAAGTGCCAGGTGCTTGTTTTTGCTTAGATTTAATACATATGATACATTTGTCTAAAAAATGAAATACAAGCTGTGAAGGTTTTGCATTGACAGCTGGGGGGAGAGAAATAACTCCATTTCACCTATTCTATCTTCAAGAAGTGCTAGGTTATTGTCCTCGCATGGATTTGGTGTACATGATACACTTGTCTACAAACTGGGTCACAAGCTGTGAAGGCTTGGCTTGACAACTGGCTTCTACGTTTCTTTCTTTGTTAATCATATTCTTAGAGATCTGATGTATCAACAAGCAGTCTTCTCGAATCTCTCCTACTTTGTTTAGCAGGCTCTGTTGAGCAGAGGAGATCCTACTCCGAATATTAGTTGCTCGGGATTTAACGATATCGATGTCAATCGCCTTGCTTTCTGTGACCTCCAGCTGAGCTTGCAGATGTGTAATCGTATCCCTCTGCTGGCCCGATTGCACTCGACCATCTCGGATCGTAGAATTTTCTTGTTCTAGCTTGGTCTTGAGGACTTCAATTTCTTTTTTATCGGCCAATCGGGCCAACTCTATTTATCTCCTTGCTTGACTCTTAGTGCTTTCTGCTGCCGAAGCCACTCTGGGTTCAAGAGACTTGATCAGGCGATTTTTTTCTTTGAGCTACTTCTTTAACATTTCGAACGAGAATTGATTTGTCGTCGCATACGCTCCTAGCGTTCCTGCAATTTCCGTGGAAAATTCATCTTTCCTTTTATTCATCCCATCATTCATCACATTGAATTTTTTAAGAGTGGACTCTCCCTCTTGATAAAATTCTCGCTTCACCACAACTTTCCTCTTTTTGTCAAAGAATAATTCATTAGGAGGGAGTTCCTCTGCCCTTATAGGTCTCAGTTCTTCACCAAATATCCATCCCTCGCTAACGCCTCCCTGTGCCGACTGCAAGGGTGTGACAGAGGTGATGGGTTGCCCAATCTGCTTTGTAGTCTTCCCTGGTGTGCTGAGTGAGTCCTGTTCTTTCGGAGGATCGGAGGTCTTTGTCTCTGTCCCTGTCTATGGATTTTTCTCTTGCTCGGGACTCTTCCCCTGTCCGTGACTCTTCCCCTGTTCAGGACTCTTGTCCTGTTCGGGATTCTTCTCCTGCTTGGGACTCTTCTCCTATTCAGAATTCTTCTCCTGCTCGGGATTCTTCCCCTGTTCGAGACTCTGCTCCTGCTCCACTTCCTGACATTTTTTGGGGTTAGAAGTTTTCCCCGTAGAACTTTCAGCCTCCTTTTCTTTGTCCTTGGAAAGTCCCAAACCTCCCAGCACCGCAGGGAGACATCTTTTCCTATGTTCCTTCTTTGATGACGCTTTGATCTCTTTACTTACTCCGCCGATTACTGTTTGTTGCGCAATCTCACGACAGGCCATCTTGTCGGGGATGAAAAGCGGTAGTGCCTGAGGAGGGACAGCTGCTCCGAAAACTCTCAAATAGGAGAATTCTTCTTCTACGTACCAGTCTGCTATATGGCTCAGATTCGCAGCAATGCTATCTGAGATGTGGGGTGGCAAAAGAACAAAAAGGGTGAGGTGCAGGGGCACCATCACCCAGTTGAAAATCTCATAAATAAACTTATTTGCATTATTTTCCCACATATTGTCGTGGTATTCATGCACAGTTTTCTCTTCGGTTGGACTCCAAGCCCAATTCATCAAATGAAAATGTGTCATGGAGCATATTGCGTCCATGATATACGTGGACATGAAGAATCCGGATGGTCTCCCGGATGCTTTTTTCTCTCGTTACTCTGTGACCCTGTTGAAAAGACTGTCAGAGAGCATTTTCGCCCAATTGAATGAGGAACCTTCTACTACCCGAAAGATGAGAGGTACCCACTGGATGTAAAAATGCGCAGTATCTTCCCATCCGAAAAGCCGACAAGTCATAATCACCACATACATATACTGTGGCTCCAATGAAGAAATTGAATACACACCCTTGTCATTTACTCTGAATGTTGTGGAACACGAGACCCAATCTTTTATCAAACTAGGCATGGTTTTATCATATTCTTCGCACTCCTTCTTTTTGAAGTCCACTAGGAATTATTTTCCATATGTGTATTCAGAAGTTTTTGGGAGCTTACACATAGATTGGATGTGTTCGGGCCTAAAAGTCCCGACCATGGACTGTCGGTCATTTACGATAGTTTTGGAGGGCAGGTCGATGTGATCCAATGCCCATCGGATCATGTCATAGTATGGGAGAAACCGAGGTCTGGTTGCAACCAGGTGCATTCCCGACTGAACAATTGTCTTGTACTTAGTGTTCAGGTCGTCCTTCACAATATCATTGTTATAGTCATTAGAGTCTGAATAGTTTACCATCTCGGATTGCAGAATGTTTGAAATAGACGACCAGGTGGATATTGAGCCACTCGTCCGAGGTGAAGTATCTAAGACGTTGTCTGGACCCTGCTCTGCTACCTCGACAATCACTTTCGCTGCTCTCCTTGGCGCCATGGTTGACGCTTTCTTTTTCTCTCTTCTGCAATAGACCTGTGTATACATGCGGAAATGAGTTTCCTCAGAGAAAAGTGAGCTCTATGCGCTTTGAGAGAAATGTTTTAAAATAGAATGCAACTTTCGTATATATTTGAAAATCCTGTACCTTTGAAATAAGTCTGTCAAATTGTGAATAAAACCACATTTCTTGAATAAATCCGATGTTATTTATTCGTGGATTTACCCTAATTTCTCATTAATGTCATCAATATTTGATGACATTATCCCAAGGGCGTCTCCAACAATGATTATCCCAATGTTGCATGGTGACAAAAGCAATGCAACATCTAAACTCAACTCAACTAGTCAAACTAAAATGTCAACTAAAAGAGAATATTATCCAGGTGGAATATTCTCCCCTAAAATATATGAGACTTGATAATGACTAATTATGAATAATAAACAAGGAAAAACCTTAGGAAAAGAAAATCCTAGGTGTGTGTGAAGTAACTCCAACAAGTGCCAAGGTGAAGAAGGGGAAACATGATTTTTAATCCCACCATGGACTTATGAGGTTGATAGGATGAGATGTCCTTAGTAACTTGAAACATATAATTCTTTAGGAATACTTCATAATATGGAAAATAAAACATTATTATAGATACAGGTAGAAATGATCCAACATAGTCAAGAGAAAGAACAAGGACAAAAAGTTGAGAAACATGAGAAAGAAAGTAGACCAAGGTCTTCAATACAATAGGAAAAGAATAAACTAAAGGTAGAAAAATAGGGAAAGGAAGTGGTTGAAACCCTATCAACATTAAGAACCCCATATATTATCCCCTTAAAAACAATAGATGTTTAACATGATCATCCTAGAAGAAGGATTTCCTACAAGATTGAAAAAATTCAAAATAAGGGGAGTCCAATATTTATCACCCCTCTCTCCAATACAATCAAAATTGAGGAAATTAAGGACTCCCATAGTCCATAAAAACTGGACAGATAAAAGGGAAAATCACCTCAAGAAGAAACAACACTCCGAGAATAAAATACATTGAAAATAAAGGGGACATCCAAGCCCAAAACACCACCATAGCATCTCCTCTATGATACCCTGCTAGAAATAGAAAAGTCCAAGGTTGAATCAATAAAGTGGAAATGAATGGTGGAAAGAAGAAAAGGGAAACAAAAGGAAAAGGCCATTGGATAATTGGAAGGACAAATTTAACACCTGCAATAAAAAATTCAAATAATGGCCATGCAAAAGGTGGAATACATTCAAAATCTCAAGGTAGAAAATAAAAAATTGAAATAACAATGGCATAAGCATCAAATTGCAAGTCTATCCCAGCAACTGAGATTTAACATAGAATCACCTAAGAATTTCCTAGATGATTATCAAAGATGCAACATGGAAGAGAAAAAAAAGATGTGTGAATTATATTTTCACAACATGGTCCTCCCACACCCCTACAATTGGAACCAAAATCCATATGTAGGGGATGTTCAAATTACGGATTTTTCATCTTGGTTGAGACATGAACAATTGTGGGTAGAAGAGTTGAAGACGTATAAGGAGGATGAACTTCATAGTCCACTATCAATTAGAGATGAAGCAAAAAAACTAGGATAGGTCATATCTAGTCTCAACAACCTTTCCTTAGACAAAGAAATATCTCAAATCTGGGCATCCAAATAGGTAGAAGTAAAGGTACACCTAGAGGAAACCTTGAGGCTCTTGGGTGAGGGAGCAGTAGAATTTTTCGATAGGAAGTGAAAATCCTTGCCTCATAGCCTACAATTAAGAGAACCTCACTCTTCAAATGATTTATAGGTTGCCTTTATTAGAAAAAATTGGTATAAGGAAACAATGAGAAAACTCAAGACTAAGTTGATTGGGTTAAGAATGAAGCCCCCTCTCCTCCTTCTTGTTGCACCAATGGATAATATAAATAAAGTTAAGGAAGAGGAAGAGTGGGAAGATATTGTAAATAATAAGGGATATCATGAATAACAATCCATTACCAAGTACATATGGGATATTAGATAGGAGCACATTGAGCAACATAATAGTAGGAAACAATAGGATTTTGTGAAACAACAATAGGACATTGAGTAGTAGCATAACAATGGACATAATTTAGTGAGAAACAACAACAATAGTAAGATAAAGAAGATAAAATTTTGTTTCACAATGATGTGCAATATTTTTAGTTGGGGGGTAATGATGGGCCTTAACATTTCCTATCTAGAAGACCCATCACAAATAAATTTTGACCATGATACACCTAATCATTTGATTTAATTGACCATGTTTAATAGTATTTATGGTTTGTTTTGTATTTTGTCTAAAAGAATAGCTTTGAAGATGAAATTGAATGAGTAATGGTACCGTTTTGATATAATATTCATGGTGTAGAACCAATCAAGCATGTCAAACTTTCCACTAGAAAAGGAAGGTCCCAAGAATAAAGGTACATGTCCCCCACCTACATCCAACAACAGTTCATCTTCTTCATACAAATTCCTTTCATGCAATAGATTAGTTTATTTTCTTTGTAATCAATTTATTCTCTTCTTATAGCTCAGTTTGTTTCTTTTCATGCAATTAGATTAAAGTACTTTACTACATATAGATTGTCTTCTTTTCAAATTCATGTGCATTCATTCATGAAAGTAGCTTAAGGTTTTCAAGCAATCCATATTTCTTGTACAAGTTATAGTCAGATTTCTTGCATTCATCCTCTTGACTAGTTTCAGACCTAGGTTGTTGAATTATCAATCAAATTTTTTATATAACTCATTCACCATTAATTTTTTATCTTTTACATGACCAATATATAATAATATTGTACTTTGTATTTCACTAGTTCCTTATATTTTAACTTTTAGTTATTTCTTTTGATATGTTTAAACTGGCATTGATTTAAGAGTAATATCCACATTCCCACTTTGAATTTTCTTATATATAATATCTTAGTACTATTGTTGGCACCTAACATTTTGGAATAAATACTGTGTGTGCACAAAAACATAGTTGTGAACGCACTACAGTTTGCACACACACCAACAACTACACAATGGATGACATAAGGTGCACACTAGTCTAATTTCTACTATGCATGCCAGAATTCATGAAGATACTCTAGTCTATAGTTAGTTAAGACTACCATGACTCCAAATAGGATATTTGGAATACATGTGGGTGACAGAAGCATGCATGACTAGAATTTAGTAGAGTGAGTGGAGAAAAACTAAAAGTGACAAAGAACCAGAGAAGAGAAGGAAACGAAAGGGTAGCAACAACGATGGAGAGAGTATGTTGTTATTTGTGCTAAGGATACTTCTATGGTGGTGGTTTATTGTGTTCATTGAGTGGGTTCACTCTAATATCTATCAGTTGAGGGATGAGTTTGGTTATGTTTTGTAAGAGTCTATCTGTGAGTTTGGTCTTGTAGTACATGTAGAGTTTGATAGGAAGTGCATGACACCTTGTAATAAACTACTGTGAGAAGGTATGGGAGCCCATGGTGTTGTTTCTAATAAATGATGAGTCTCTTGGTCCATGTATGTGACTGTTTGAATAAATATAATAAAGGTTGCAACTATTCCTGTCATTTTATGTGTTGATTATGTGCCAAATGAATATATGTGTTAATGTTACATAGTGTTAATTTTTGAGTATATTGCAATGGAATGTATGGATGTTATCCCAAGTGGTTTCCTTGTGTAATTTAACCCTTCATCACTAACACACGACCAAATGGTCTCTTTGATTCTCATGGCGCCTCGGGTGAGACCTTATTCAGTATTTGGAAGAGTATTGATATGCCGACTCCTTGAGGTTTTTGTTGGTAATATCTAGACAAACTCAGGGTCATCAAACCCCTAGTGTTAAGAATGATGCATGAAAGTGGGCCAACAAATGGTTCCATTGTCGAGACCTGAAGGTTTTGTATTGAATTATGAAGGAAGATAATGAGGTGGTATACATCTTGGGAGGAAATAAAGGATTGGTTGACTATGAAATAAAATGATTTTTCTCAGTTGGAGACTTAAGGTATGATCGAAAATGTGGAACGATGGAAGAATAGGTATATCTACACTGATATACATGAAATTTTATTTATTGAATTTCCATGTTTATTATATGATTGGTTGAAGAGGAAGAATGATGCTAATACCGCTTTAAGGACTCAAGAATCAATAGTTTTGGATCAGATCACAATTTATAGGTTGAAGGCATAGGAAAATAAGTGGGTTGTAGAAATTGATTTATAGTTTTCTCGGGTGAAGGAAGGATACATTATTGAATTTTTTGTAGAATACAATGATTCTTTCAGTGAGGATGATAGAAAGTTTGTTGAAGGTCCTCATAAAATAATGCTAGGAAAAATCCCACTTTGGATCAAGATGTTGTTCATGGAGAAAGGGCTCATGAGTATGGAGACCGATAAGATGGATTATTATACTACCCTAGCACTGGGGGGATGAAAAGAAATGGGAAGAGAGAGAGAGAGAGAGAGAGAGAGAGAGAGAGAGAGAGAGAGAGAGAGAGATGAAATTGATCTATTGAGGAGGATCTAGAAGATGTTGAGATGAGTTGAGGGAGAGAATATACATAGAAGAGCCAAGAAAACATAGAGCCAAGGGATATTCAAGAAGAGTTGAGATAAGGATGAAGGCATAA
>JASDQU010373046.1:59187-69558 GCA_032191745.1 Picea mariana
CTCTCTCTCCCTCTCACACTCTCTATTTCCTTACTATTCATTTCTCTCTCTCCCTCCCACACACAATTTCTACACCCCCTATAGGTCTTCCTCTCTCTCCCTCCCACACTCTAACACACTTACTCTCTACCTCCCCTATTTTTCTTCCTCTCTCCCTCCCACACTCTCACACAAACAATTTCTATCCCCCCTACATGTCTTCCTTTGTCTCCCTCCCACACTCTCACACACACTTTTTCCATTCCCCCTCTATGTATTCCTCTCTCTCCCTCCCACACTTTAACACACTCAATATCTATCTCCATCCTTTGTCTACCTCTCTCTACCTCCCCTCTTTGTTTACCTCTCTCTTCCTCCCACATTTTAGCACACACACTTTCTATCCCCCATTAATCTATTTATGTCTCTCTACCCACCCTTTCTTTTATATACCCCCTTGCTCTCACAATCAATCTCACTCTCTCTCCACCCACTCCTCCCTCCCTCTCCCCTTCCCTCTCACTATCTCTCTGCTCACAATCGATCTCACTCTCTGTCCACCCCATCCTTATTCATCCCCTTATCTTTCTTTCTCCACTGCCCCCTCTCACACTCAGACATTCTCTCTCTACCTCCCTCATCCCTCTATATCTCCCCCTCCATCCCACTATCTCTCATCTCTTTCTCTCCTACATATGCCACCTCTTTATTTCTCTCCTCTACCCTCCCCCCATTTCTCTCTTTATATGTCTCTACCCTACCTTCCCTATATCTACCCCCTTCCTCTCACAATCAGTCTCACTCTCTCTCTANATATGTCTTCGTCTCTCACCCCCTCACACTCTAACACACTCACTCTCTACCTCCCCTCTTTTTCTTCCTTTCTCTCCCTCCCACACTCTCACACACACATTTTATATCACCCCTCTATGTCTTCCTCTCTCTCCCTCCCATACTTTAACACACTCACTCTCTACCTCTATCAGATAGGTGGCTTAGGTTTATGGAAAATTGGTATGGATTGTTGGTTTTCATTGATTTCAACCATTGGAGAGTGATATTGTATATTGATTTCAACCCTTAGTGATTGATGTCAACCCTTGGAGAAAGTACAGTAGTGAATTCTGGTAGCACAAAGGTTTGGGTAATGGACCCTAGTTTGTTTGATGTATAATGGTATTATTTTTAACATATTTGAAGGTAAGACTATTATATATGGGTAGTACATGTCACGCCAATTCTGGTGGTATGTGGAACATCACATAACTCCTCACGGTTAGAGAGTTATGGCCATGTGAAGTTGGAGAACCCAGGTTTGGGTTATGGACCCAAGTTTGTTTGATGGATAATGGTATGAGTTTTGATATATTTGTAGGTAATACTATTCTATATGGATATTACATTTTATTTCACTTCCATTGGTATGTTTAATGTCACATAACTCCTCACAGTTAGAGAGTTATGACCATGTGAAGTTGGAGAACCCTCATGAGTCATCTAGAAGCCCCAAAAGGTCAAAATAGTCAAAGTGGTTTAAGAGATTTTTAGAAGGTAAATAATAAAGTGAGGTGATGAGTGTACTATAATTCAAAGTGAATACATAATAATTTATTTAAATAATAAAGTTAATGGAAAAATTACTAAGTTAACAAGTGGTTAGAAGTGGGTTAGCCCTAAAATAAGGAAATTGGTTTAATATGGTTAGAAGGTAACCCCTTGAGGTAAAGTGAAGTGATGAGTGTACTACAAGTCAAAGTGGATAAAAAATAAATTATTTAAATAATAAACTTAATGGAGAAATTACTAATTGGACAAGTGGTTAGAAGTTGGTTAACCCTAAAATAAGGAAACTGGGTTAAGATGGTTAAAAGGTAACCCCTTAAGGAAGCTACATGAAAGTATAAATAAGAGGCAGGGCTCTCTCATTTCATATAACACTTGAGAATATTGAATATCTACAGGTTACTAAGGTAACCAAAGGATATCTGAGCTGAATTTCAGAGAGAAAGTTAAGTAAAGAAGGCTGACATTCAAGGGAGGATAAATTCTTTTGATGATGCTTTCTAAGGTATGTTATTTACAGGTCATCTCACCATTTTCACAATAATTTTTTTTGTACAATGAGTCAGACCATGAAATTGATAGGCCATTGAGAAAAAATATCCAATTAGTTGTGGTAAGAATTTAATCTTGTGGGTCATTGCAGTTTTGGAGTTACACTCCATGGAAAATAGGGTTTGTGGCTAGTCCCAAAACTAGTCTAAAACATGTGTTTCGGGTAAAAACGTCATAACTTCTTCATAACAGATCCAAATTAAGTAAAAAAAAAAGAGTTGATTAGAGCACATTCTGTGTATATTTTTCAAATCCATACAACAAATATTATGTGTGAGGCATGCTCTACACATTCACTCTCTGGAATAAGCCAGAATTCAAGAAGGTATGCCATTTTTTCTATAACTCCTTTTCTGAGAGGTTCCAAGTAGTGACATGTGGAGGAATTGTATAAAACACATTGAAGAATATTGTGTACTATTTTCAAATCTTTATTCATTACAGGTACATAGTTATGATTATTTCAAGTTAGGGTTGTTGACTAATCCAAAACTAGTCATGTGAGACTAAATAAAAGTTTGAGGAAAATGCTAGTCTCTTGTTGTTAAAGTTAAGGAAGTTCTACAGGTATGTGATCATATACACCAGTTCTATTACAAAGCTATAAATCAGATTTGGATGATGAAATTGATGAAGGATTTTGTTTGAGGTACATGTTGGGTATATGGTTGAGACAAGTAGTTGATGAGTTGGCACATACATGAGGCGTATAGTTGATGATGTTGGTACATCTTTACAAGTCAAAGTTGATGAGTAGTTGATACATGATTGGTACATACTTGGTACATGGTTGGAGGCACTTGTTAGTATTATTGTTGACACATGGTTTATGGATGATGTAGCATACTTTTATTGGTATATTATTAGAAGCACATATTGATCTTGGTGATGATTATCAGTTGTTGTGTTATGCTTGGTTGATGCAAATCTTTGAGATTTGTCTTGGTGATTGATCTTGGTGAGTATCTGATGTGGTTGATAAGATTGATGAGATAGGTTGTTGTGATAGGTTGTTTGGACAGGTTGTTGTGACATGTTATTTGTACAGGTTTTTTGCATCATTGATGCACTTGTTCATGGTATAAGTTGAGGTATAGGTTTGGTGCATGGTTGATGCACTTTTTCATGGTACATGTTGAGGTATAGGTTGGTGCATTATTAATGCACTTGTTTATGGTATAGGTTGACTACAAGTTGTTTGGTACAGGTTGGTGCATGGTTTATTCACTTGTTTATGGTATAGGTTGATTACAGGTTGATGTATAGGTTGATGCATGGTTGATGCATGGTTCAGGTTATTGGTATAGGTTGATTGGTACAGGTTTACAACAACATATCTCCAAGTGAAAGTGTGACAGTGGTTCCATCATTCTAATTCTACGTCAGTGCAGTTGTACGAGGCATGGACAGGTGGTTGTAGCCACCTTTTGGTTGTATCCGAATAACATAGGGGGTTGTAGCCTCCTTCTGGTTGTAGCCAGTGAATTGGTGAGTTGGAACTTCCTTTAGGTTGTAGCCTAAGAAACTAGGGGGTTGGAGCCTCCTTCTAGTTGCAACTGGAAAACAAAGGAAGTTGGTGCTTCCAATGAATGTAATTCTTAAAGACATATAAGAAAAAGCATTATGTGTTTTTATCTCGCTTTGGGTTTCCACATAAAACATTGGTGTACTTTGTATGTGTGTGATGGTTCATTTGTTTATTTTTTATTTACTCCGCAGCTATTGGATGATAATTCTACATTGATATAACAATTTCATTTTATGGTGAAAAGGGATTAAATTTCTCTATCACTGATTCACCCCCCCTCTCTCAGTAATCCAACAATTGCTATCAGAGCAGGTTCCTTCAGAAAATAGTTTAACCACTGGAAGGAGATCATGGATTATTATGAGAATGGAGTACCAATGTTTAATGTTCAGAATGGTTTTAAGTATGAGATGTGGAGTATAAGGACAAAAGTCTTTTTACAGGCACATGGAAATTATATTTAACTATCAATTGTTACAGGATATGATAGTTCAAAAAGGGCAAAGATTGTAGCCAAGAAGGAATTGAATAAGAATAAAAAAATATCAATGGATTTCATCTGGGAAGGATTATCTAATCGGGTAAGAGAAAAGGTTGGTAAATGTTCATCAGCCAAAGAACTTTGGCATAAGTTACATGGAATATATTCTTCACCCAGCGTAGCTTCAAAAAATGTCAAAGAAGATGCAAATACAGAACAAGAAGAAATATTTTCATCATGTCAGACAGATTCAAAAGAGGAAGAGTATGAAGAAGAAAAAGTTGATTTCAAATAAAAAATGATCAGTGCAATTGAATATCTAAAGAAAGAAAGAGAAGAAAAAAATTCATCCAAGAAAGAATTGATTAAGCAAAAGGAAAGTGTTCAAGGTTCTAAAAAAGATCAGAAGGTCATCAAGAATTTAAGATCTCAACTAGAAGAGGCTAGAAGAATTGAAGAAACTCTAGAATATCAAAAGAAAAGTTTAGAAGCCAACATAGCAACACAAAAGGAAGAAGCATAAAAGAGAGAAAACATATTGATGGATCATCTCAAGGAAAGAACCAATGACTTAAATCAACTTGAGGAAAAGTTTGGTCAAGAAAAGAGAAGACTGGAAGAAGAAATAATTACATTGAAAATCCAACTTGAAGAAGCAAAGAGAACAGAAGAGGTCATAAAGTCTCAGATAATGAAGAAATAAGAAGAGGTTGAGAATATTGAAGAAGAAGTTGTCACACTAAGAGTCAAAATCGTCAAGCTCAACAAGAACATTGAAGAGACTGAAACATCTACTTCAGTTGTAGAGAATGAACATAAGCACTCTATGTTGCTAGAAAAGAAGAATGAATAAAATACAAAGAGTTATGCAGAATTACTCAAAGGAATGAATCATGGTCAACCAAAATCTAAGAAAACTAATAAAGATACATATTCAAGAAGACCATCCATGTTCAATCCACAAACAAGATTCAATCATGATGATGATCAGTCAAGGCAAAAATTCAGAAGGAGTACACTACAAAGAAGATCATTCACTCTGAGGTATGCAAATTTCTTTTATGGTCATTGTTTTTATTGTACTAACTTTGGACATAAGGTTTCAAATTGTAGGGATTATACAAAAAATGTTCAAGAAATAAATGCCTATGTGGCCCCACGTAACATTGAATGTTACAAATGTCATAACTATAGACACATAGCTCATGATTGTAGAAGCATGATTGATACTTCCATGAAATAGAACATTGATATCAAATATAAGAAAGTATGGATAAGAAAACATGAATAACATGTGAACAAAGACTAGGTCCCAGAGATCACAAGAATGGAAATAAAACGAGATGAAGAAAAATATTTAGAGAAAAACAAGGATGTCAGATATAGGAAGGTTTGGAAAATAAATGAAAGAAAAAAAAGAAAATTAAATAAGGAATAGGTTCAAGAGATTGTACTTTCAGGTATTGTGGTGAAATACGAATCCATAGATAGAAAGAAAGAAATCATAGCTCAAAGAGATGATGAACCTACCAATGAAGATGATGATGAATAATCATTAGAGAATGAATTGTCCTGAGCCATCCGTCTTAGAGACTCCAGGTAATATGAATATTAGACAGGGGGAGTCTATGCGATAGCTGTGATAGACCAAAGAACCATCCTTTAGGCATCTTGCAGAGTTTCAGAATAAATATCCAGAGCAGTCAGTTAGAAGAACTACAGTTTTATATATTAATAAAGACTTCATGATAGTATAATGATAAATGGGTCAACATTATGGACAGTTTCACAAGTAGATTCTTGGAAAGATATGGATTTGTAAGAATACTTAACAAGTTTTGACAAATATATGAAAGTGGACGAGAGCATGGATTCATAGATTGGTCTAGAGAGTGGTTTAAAGATAAAGGAACATCATCATAATGGATGATAATTACACAAGAAATGGCTTGAACAATGCTAATGGATTCCAAATTAACATATCTTTTTTGGACAAATGAAGTGCATACAATAATTCACATTTAAAATAGAGTAATGCTCAGAAACAACAATGACAAAACTCCCTATTAACTATGGAAAGGAAGCACAAACAACAACCTCTACATTAAGTTAACTCAAGGTAGTATTTTATTAATTGAAATTTATATTGATGATATTGTTTTTGGAAGTACTAATGACAGGTTAAGCCCTAAATTTGCAAAGGATATGCATAATGAATTTTAAATTTCATTACTTGGAGAACTATCCTTCTTTCTGGGTCTTTAGATATGTCAAATAAACCAAGGAATTTTTATTTCTCAAACTAAGTATATCAGAGAAATGCTAAAGAAGTTCGAAATGGAAGATTGCAAACTAGTTACTACTCCTATGAAAACCAATTGCAAGTTGAGAAAATATGATGATTCAAAGCCTACATAACAGAGACAATACATGTGAATGATTGGTAGCTTACTATATGTGACAACATACAGACCAGATGTAATGGAGGAAGTTGGAAAAGTGGCATGATTTCAAGAAGCACCAAATGAATCACATGTATTAGCAGTGAAAAGGATTTTCAGATATCTCAAAGGAAAAAAAGAGTTTGGATTGTGGTATCCAAAAGAAAAGGATCTATCACTTATTTCCTACACAGATATAGATTGGGCAGGTTTCATTGATGACAGATGAAGCACTAGTGGAGAAGCGTTCTACTTGGGTGAGTGTTTAGGATCATGGTTAAGCAAGAAACAATCATCAGTATCCTTATTTACAACCAAGGCAGATTATATTGCAGCAGCAACATGTTGTATACAGGTTCTATGGATGAAACAAACTCTGACATATATACAGGTTGAGTATGATGATCCCATTCCAATCTATTGTGATAATAAAAGTGTCATCTGTATCTCAAAGAACCCGGTGATGCACTCCAAAATGAAGAACATTTCAATCAAGTATCACTTTCTACGAGAACAAGTTGTAGAGAATAACATCAAAGTTGAATATGTGGGCAAAAAAAAACAAGTGGAAGATATATTTACAAAAACGCTTCCAGGGGAAGCCTTTGAGTATCTTCGCCAATGAATCAGATTAATTTCTACTCCAAACTGAATGCTTTTGGATTCTTATCTTATATGTCTTAGATTTACACGACGAAGGACCATAAAAAGGAAAAATCAGGTTGGGGGATCAATTTAAGGAATATTTCAGTCAGGGGGAGTATCCCCAAGGAGATTTTATTTAGGGGGATCAGTCCCATATGGAAAGATACATTTTCCATTGATGACAAAGGGAGAGAGATTTATCAAATGTAGGATAGAAATGCTTGGAGAGAGAGCAGAGAGGCAAGTAGACAGGGGGAGCAGCCCAAGGAGAGTTCAGTCAGGGGGAGAAACCCCAAAGGGAGATACCCTTTTCCATTGATGTCAAAGGGGGAGAGATAGAAACATTTATTAGGAATATAAGCATGAATGTTATCATGACTAAGTGTTTCCATCAATGTTGTTTTTTCCATCAATCCCAAAGGGGGAGATTGTCAAACAATTGGTTTAGGTTGATGGAAAATTTGTATGGATTGTTGGTTGTCATTGATTTCAACCATTTGAGCGTGATATTGTAAATTTTTTTCAACCCTTAGTGAGTGATTTCCCTTAATGATTGATGTCAACCCTTGGAGAAAGTACGATAGCGAATTCCGGTAGCACAAAGCTTTCGATAATGGACCCTAGCTTGTTTGATGTATAATGGTACAATTTTTTATATATTTGAAGGTAATACTATTCTATATGGGTATTACATGTCACTCCATTTCCAGTGGTATGTGGAACATCACATAACTCCTCACGGTTAGAGAGTTATGGCCATGTGAAGTTGGAGAACCTAGTTTTGGGTAATGGACCCAAGTTTGTTTGATGGCTAATGATATGAGTTTTGATATATTTGCAGGTAATACTATTCTATATGGATAGTACATGTCATGCCATTTCCAATGGTATGTGGAACATCACATAAATCCTCACGGTTAGAGATTTATGGCCATGTGAAGTTGGAGAACCCTCATGAGTCATCTAGAAGCCTCAAACAGTCAAAATAGTCAAAGTTTTTGAAGAGATTTTTACAAGGTAAATAATAAAGTGAAGTGATGAGTGTACTATAATTCAAAGTGAATAAAAAATAAATTATTTAAATAATAAAGTTATTGGAGAAATTACTAAGTTAACAAGTGGTTAGAAGTGGGTTAGCCCTAAAATAAGGAAAGTGGTTTAAGATGGTTAGAAGGTAACTCCTTGATGTAAAGTGAAGTGATGAGTGTATTATAAGTCAATGTGGATAAAAAATAAATTATTTAAATAATAATTTTAATGGATAAATTACTAATTGAACAAGTGGTTAGAAGTTGGTTAACCCTAAAATAAGGAAAGTGGGTTAAGATTGTTAAATGGTGACCCCTTAAGGAAGCGACATGAAAGTATAAATAAGAGGCAAGGCTCTCTCCATTCATATCAAACATGAGAATATTGAATATCTACAGGTGACTGAGGTAACCAAAGGATATCTAATCCGAATTTCAAATAGAAGGTGAAGTAAAGAAGGCGAACATTCAAGGGAAGATAAATTCTTTTGATGATGCTTTCTAAGGTATGTTATTTACAGACCATCTCACCATTTTCGCAATAAATTTTTTTATGTAATGTTTCAGACCGTGAAATTGATATTCCATTGAGAAAACATATCCAAGTATCTTTGGTACGAATTTCATCTTGTGGGTCATTGTAGTTTTTGAGTTA
This sequence comes from Picea mariana, assembly GCA_032191745.1. NCBI lineage: Eukaryota > Viridiplantae > Streptophyta > Pinopsida > Pinales > Pinaceae > Picea > Picea mariana. The sequence continues at coordinate 68,060 of JASDQU010373046.1, forward strand.
CACTCCGTGGAAAATAGGGTTTGTGGCTAGTCCTAAAACTAGTCTAAAAAAAATGTTTCGGGTAAAAATGTCTTAACTTATTCATAATAGATCCAAATTAAGTAAGACCAAAATTGTTGGTTATAGTATATTATTTAGTATGATTTTTAAAATTTTCATATCCATACAACAAATATTCTGTGCGGGGCACGCTCTACAAGTTCACTCTCTAGAATAAGCCAAAATTCAACAAGGTATGCCATTTTTTCTATAAATCCTTTTCTGAGAGGTTCAAAGTAGTGACAACTAGAGGAATTTCATAAAACACACTGAAGAATATTTTGTATTGTTTTCAAATCTTTATTCATTACAGATACATAGTTATGATTATTTCAAGTTACGGTTGTTGACTAATCCAAAACTAGTCATTTGAGACTAAAGAAAAGTTTGATGAAAATGCTAGTCTCTTGTTGTTAAATTTAAGGAAGGTTTGAAGGTATGTGATCATATACAATAGGTCTATCACAGAGTTACAAATCAGATTTGGATGATGAAATTGATGAGGGATTTTGGTTGAGGTACATGTTGGGTACATGGTTGAGACAAGTAGTTGACGAGTTGGCACATACATGAGGTGTATACTTGATGATGTTGGTACATATTGATGAGTCATAGTTGATGAGTAGGTGATACATGATTGGTACATACTTGGTACGTGGTGGGAGGCACTTGTTAGTATTTTTGTTGACACATGGTTTATGGATGATGTAGCATACTTGTATTGGTATATTATTAGAAGCACGTATTGATCTTGGTGATGATTATGATTTGTTGTGTTATGCTTGGTTGATGCACATCTTTGAGATTTTTCTTGGTGAGTAAATATGATTTGGTTGATAATATTGATGAGACAAGTTGTTGTGATAGGTTGTTGTGACATGTTATTTCTATAGGTTTGGTGCATGGTTGATGCAGTTGTTCATGGTACAGGTTCATGTACAGGTTTGGTGCATGGTTGATGCACTTGTTCATGGTACAAGTTGAGGTACAGATTGGTGCATGGTTAATGCACTTGTTTATGGTAAAAGTTGACTACAGGTTGTTTGGTACAGGTTGGTGCATGGTTGGTGCACTTGTTTATGGTACAGGTTGATTACAGGTTGAGGTATAGGTTGATGCATGGTTCAGTTTGTTTGATGTAGCTTGATTGGTATAGGTTTACAACAATATATATCACAGTGACAGTGTGACAATGGTTCCATCATTCTACTTCTACCCCAGGGCGGTTGGACAAGGCAAAGGACAAGTGGCTATTTCCACCTTTCGATTGTAGCCAGAGAACACAGGGGGATGTATCCTCCTTCTGGTTGTAGCCAGAGAATTGGGGAGTTGGAACTTCCTTCAGGTTTTAGCCTGAGAAAATAGGGGGTTGGATCCTCCTTCCAGTTGTAGCTGGAAAACAAAGGAAGTTGGTTCTTCCAATGAATATAATTCTTAAGTACATATAAGAAAAATCATTC
>JASDQU010373046.1:69921-80046 GCA_032191745.1 Picea mariana
TTACCTATCTCTCTACCCCCCTCTTTATTTTCCTCTCTCTCCCTCTCACACTATCACACACACTCTATTTCCTTACTATTCATTTCTCTCTCTCCCTCACACACACACTTTTTACCCCCCCTATATGTCTCCTTATCTCTATCTCCCACACAAACTTTCTACCCCCCCTATATGTCTTCGTCTCTCACCCCCCCACACTCTAACACACTCACTCTATACCTCCCCTCTTTTTCTTCCTCTCTCTCCCTCCCACACTCTCACACACACATTTTATATCACCCTTCTATTTGTTCCTCTCTCTCCCTCCCATACTTTAACACACTCACTCTCTACCTCTCTCAGATAGTTGGCTTAGGTTTATGGAAAATTGGTATGGATTGTTGGTTTTCATTGATTTCAACCATTGGAGAGTGATATTGTATATTGATTGCAACCCTTAGTGATTGATGTCAACCGTTGGAGAAAGTACGGTAGAGAATTCTGGTCACACAAAGGTTTGGGTAATGGACCCTAGTTTGTTTGATGTATAATGGTATGCTTTTTAACATATTTTAAGGTAATACTATTCTATATGGGTATTACATGTCACGCCAATTCTGGTGGTATGTGGAACATCACATAACTCCTCATGGTTAGAGAGTTATGTCCATGTGAAGTTGGAGAACCCAGGTTTGGGTAATGGACCCAAGTTTGTTTGATGGATAAAGGTATGAGTTTTGATATATTTGTATTTCATTTCACTTCCATTGGTATGTGGAATGTCACATAACTCCTCATGGTTAGAGAGTTATGACCATGTGAAGTTGGAGAACCCTCAAGAGTCATCTAGAAGCCCCAAAAGGTTAAAATAGTCAAAGTGGTTTAAGAGATTTTTAGAAGGTAAATAATAAAGTGAAGTGATAAGTGTAACATAATTCAAAGTGAATACATAATAAGTTATTTAAATAATAAAGTTAATGGAAAAATTACTAAGTTAACAAGCGGTTAGAAGTGGGTTAGCCCTAATATAAGGAAAGTGGTTTAAGATGGTTAGAAGGTAACCCCTTGAGGTAAAGTGAAGTGATGAGTGTACTACAAGTCAAAGTGGATACAAAATAAATTATTTAAATAATAAATTTAATGGATAAATTACTAATTGGACAAGTGGTTAGAAGTTGGTTAACCTTAAAATAAGGAAACTGGGTTAACATGGTTAAAAGGTAACTCCTTGAGGAAGCTACATGAAAGTATAAATAAGAGGCAGGGCTCTCTCAATTCATATAGCACTTGAGAATATTGAATATCTATAGGTGACTGAGGTAACCAAATGATATCTAAACTAAATTTTAGAGAGAAGATGAAGTAAACAAGGCCGACATTCAAGGGAGGATAAATTCTTTTGATGATGCTTTCTAAGGTATGTTATTTACAGGTCATCTCACCATTTTCACAATAATTTTTTTTCTACAATAAGTGAGATCATGAAATTGATAGGCCATTGAGAAAACATATCCAAGTAGCTATGATAAGAATTTAATCTTGTGGGTCATTGTATTTTTGGAGTTACACTCCATGGAAAATAGGGTTTGTGGCTAGTCCCAAAACTAGTCTAAAACATGTGTTTCAGGTAAAAACGTCATAACTTCTTCATAATAGATCCAAATTAAGTAAAAAAAAAAGTGTTGGTTAGAGTACATTCTGTGTAAATTTTTCAGATCCATACGACAAATATTCTGTGTGAGGAACGCTCTACACATTCTCTCTCTGGAATAAGACAAAATTCAAGAAGGTATGCCATTTTTGTATAACTCCTTTTCTGAGAGGTTCCAAGTAGTGACATGTGGAGGAATTGCATAAAACACACTGAAGAATATTGTGTACTATTTTCAAATCTTTATTCATTACAGGTACATAGTTATGATTATTTCAAGTTAGGGTTGTTGACTAATCCAAAACTAGTCATGTGAGACTAAAGAAAAGTTTGAGGAAAATTTTAGCCTCTTGTTGTTAAAGTTAAGAAAGGTTTGCAGGTATGTGATCATATACACTAGTTCTATTACAGAGTTACAAATCAGATTTGGATGATGAAATTGTTGAGGGATTTTGTTTGAGGTACATGTTGGGTACATGGTTGAGACAATTAGTTGATAAGTTGGCACATACATGAGGTGTATAGTTGATGATGTTGGTACATCTTTACGAGTCATAGTTGATGAGTAGTTGATACATGATTGATACATACTTGGTACATGGTTGGAGGCACTTGTTAGTATTATTGTTGACACATGGTTTATGGATGATGTAGCATACTTGTATTGGTATATTATTAGAAGAACATATTTATCTTGGTGATGATTATGAGTTGTTTTGTTATGCTTGGTTGATGAAAATCTTTGAGAGTTGTCTTGGTGACTAGATCTGATGTGGTTGATAAGATTGATGAGACAGGTTTTTGTGATAGGTTGTTTGGACAAGTTGTTGTGACATGTTATTTGTATAGGTTTGTTGCATAATTGATGCACTTGTTCATGGTACAATTTGAGGTACAGGTTTGGTGCATGGTTGATGCACTTTTTCATTATACAGGTTGAGGTATAGGTTGGTGCATGATTATTGCACTTGTTTATGGTACAGGTTGACTACAAGTTGTTTGGTACAGGTTGGTGCATGGTTGATGCACTTGTTTATGGTACAGGTTGATTACAAGTTGATGTATAGGTTGATGCATGGTTCAGGTTATTGGTACAGGTTTACAACAACATATCTCACAGTGAAAGTGTGACAGTGGTTCCATCATTCTAATTCTATGTCAGTGCGGTTGTATGGGGAAAAAAACTTTGGGATAAGTTACATGGAATATATTCTTCACCCATCGTAGTTTCAAAAAATGTCAAAGAAGATGCAGATATAGAATAAGAATAAAGATGCTCATCATGTCAGACAGATTCAAAAGAGGAAGAGTATGAAGAAGAAAAAGTTGATTTCAAATAAAAATTGATCAGTGCAATTTAATATCTAAAGAAAGAAAGAGAAGAAAAAAAGTCATCCAAGAAAGGATTGATGAAGCAAAAGGAGAGTGTTCAAGGTTCCGAAAAAGATCAGAAGGTCATCAAAAATTTAATATGTCAACTAGAAGAGGGCAGAAGAATTGAATAAACTCTAGAATATCAAAAGAAATGTTTAGAAGCCAACATAGCAGCACAAAAGGAAGAAGCAGAAAAGAGAGAAAATATATTGATCGATCATCTCAAGGAAAGAACCAATGACTTAAACCAACTTGAGGAAGAGTTTGGTCAAGAAGAGAGAAGACTAGAAGAAGAAATAATTACATTGAAAATCCAACTTGAAGAAACAAAGAGAACATAAGAGGTCATAAAGTCTCATATACTGAAGAAATAAGAAGAGGTTGAGAATCTTGAAGAATAATTTGTCACACTAAGAGTCAAAATCGTCAATCTCAACAAGAACATTGAAGAGACAGAAACATCTACATCAATTGTAGAGAATGAAGAGAAGCACTCTATGTTGCTAGAAAAGAAGAATGAAGAGAATACAAAGAGTTATGCAGAAGTACTCAAAGGAATGAATCATGGTCAACCAAAATCTAAGAAAATTAATAAATATACATCTTCAAGAAGACCATCCATGTTCAATCCACAAACAAACTTCAATCATGATGATGATCAGTCAAGGCAGAAATTCAGAAGGAGTACACTACAAAGATCATTCACTTCGAGGTATGAAAATTTCTTTTATGGTCATTGTTTTTATTGTACTAACTTTGGACATAAGGTTGCAAATTGCAGGGATTATAAAAGAAATGTTCAAGAAATAAATCCCTATGTGGCCCCACGTAACACTGAATGTTACAAATTTCATAACTATGGACACATAGCTCGTGATTGTAGAAGCATGATCGATACTTCCATGAAATAGAACATTGATATCAAATATAAGAAAGTATGGATAAGAAAACAGGAATAACATATGAACAAAGAAAAGGTCCTAGAGATCACAAGAATGGAAATAAAACAAGATGAAGAAAAATCTATAGAGAAAAAGAAGGATGTCAGATATAGGAAGGTTTGGAAAATAAATGAAAGAAAAGAAGGAAAAGTAAATAAGGAATAGGTTCAAGAGATTGTACTTTCAGGTATTGTAGTGAAAGATGAATCCATAAACATAAAGAAATAAATCAGAGCTTAGAGAGATGATGAACCTACCAATGAAGATGATGATGAATAAAAATCAGAGAAGGAATTTTTCTGAGCCATCCGTCTTAGAGACTCTAGGTAATATGAATATTAGATGGGGGGAGTCTATTCAATAGCTATGACAGACCAAAGAACCATCCTTCAGGCATCTTGCAGAGTTTGAGAAGAAATATCTAGAGTAGTCAGTTAGAAGAACTATAGTTTGATATATTAATAAAGACTTCATGATAGTATAATGATAAATGGGTCAACATTATGGACAGTTTCACAAGTAGATTCTTGGACATATATGAATTTGTAAGAATACTTAACAAGTTTGGACAGATATATGAAAGTGGACGAGAGCATGGATTCATAGATTGGTCCAGAGAGTGGTCCAGAGAGAAAGGAACATCATCATAATGGATGATAATTACATAGGAAATGGCTTGAACAATGCTAATGGATTCCAAATTAACAGATATTTTTTGGACACATGAAGTGCATACAACAAGTCACATTCAAAATAGAGTAATACTCAGAAACAACAATGACAAAACTCCCTATGAACTATGGAAAAGAAGCACAGACAACAACCTCTACATCAAGTTAACTCAAGGTAGTATTTTATTAATTGAAATTTATATTGATGATATTGTTTTTGGAAGTACTAATGACAGGTTAAACCATAAATTTGCAAAGGATATGCATAATGAATTTTAAATTTCATTACTTGGATAACTATACTTCTTTCTGGATCTTTAGATATGTCAAAGAAACCAAGGAATTTTTATTTCTCAAACTAAGTATATCAGAGAAATGCTAAAGAGGTTCAGAATGGAAGATTGCAAACTAGTTATCAGTCCTCTGGAAACCAGTTGCAAGTTGAGAAAAGATTATGATTCAAAGCCTACATAACAGAGACAATACATGTCAATGATTGGTAGCTTACTATATGTGACAACATACAGACCATATGTAATGGAGGAAGTTGGATAAGTGGCACGATTTCAAGAAACACCAAAGGAATCACATGTATTAGCAGTGAAAAGGATTTTCAGATATCTCAAAGGAACAAAAGAGTTTGGATTGTGGTATCCAAAAGCAAAGGATCTATCACTTATTTCCTACACAGATATAGATTGGGCAGGTTGCATTGATGATAGACGAAGACTAGTGGAGAAGCGTTCTACTTGGGTGAGTGTTTAGTATCATGGTTAAGCAAGAAACAATCATCAATATCATTATTTACAGCCGAGGCAGATTATATTGCAGCAACAACATGTTGTACACAGGTTCTATGGATGAAACAAACTCTGACATATATACAGGTTGAGTATGATGATCCCATTCCAATCTATTGTGATAATACAAGTGTCATCTGTATCTCAAAGAACCCGGTGATGCACTCCAAAATGAAGAACATTTCAATCAAGTATCACTTTCTAGGAGAACAAGTTGCAGAGAATAACATCAAAGTTGAATATGTGGGCACAAAAGAACAAGTGGAAGATATATTTACAAAAATGCTTCCACGGGAAGCCTTTGAGTATCTTCGCCAACGAATCAGAGTAATTTCTACTCCAAACTGAATGCTTTTGGATGTTTATCTTATATGTCTTATATTTACATGAGGAAGAACTATAAAAAGGACAAATCAGGTTGGGGGATTAGTTTCAGGAATATTTCAGTCAAGGAGAGTATCCCCAAGGAGAGTTCATTTAGGGGGATCAGTCCCAGATGGAAAGATATATTTTCCATTGATGACAAAGGGGGAGAGATTTATCATATGCAGGATAGAAATGCTTGGAGAGAGAGTAGAGAGGCAAGTAGACTGGGGGAGAATCCCAAGGAGAGTTTAGTCAGGGGGAGAAACTTGAAAGGGAGATACCCTTTTCCATTGATGTCAAGGGGGAGAGATATAAGCATTTATTAGGAGTATAATCATGAATGTTATCATGACTAAGTGTTGCCATCAATGTTGGTTTTTCCATCAATCCCAAAGGGGGAGATTGTCATACAATTGGTTTAGGTTGATGGAAAATTCGTATGGATTTTTGGTTGTCATTGATTTCAACCATTGGAGAGTGATATTGTAGATTTTTATCAACCCTTAGTGATTGATTTCCCTTAATGATTGACGTCCACCCTTGGAGAAAGTATGATAGCGAATTTCGGCAGCACAAAGGTTTCGGTAATGGACCCTAGTTTGTTTGATGTATAATGGTATGATTTTTAATATATTTGAAGGTAATACTATTCTATATGTGTAGTACATGTCACTCCATTTTCGGTGGTATGTGGAACATCACATAACTCCTCACGGTTAGAGAGTTATGGCCATGTGAAGTTGGAGAACCTAGGTTTGGGTAATGGACCCAAGTTTGTTTGATGGATAATGATATGTGTTTTGATATATTTGCAGGTAATAATATTCTATATGGATAGTACATGTCATGTCATTTCCAATGGTATGTGGAAAATCACATAAATCCTCACGGTTAGATATTTATGGCCATGTGAAGTTGGAGAACCCTCATGAGTCATCTAGAAGCCTCAAACAGTCAAAATAGTCAAAGTGTTTTAAGAGATTTTTACAAGGTAAATAATAAAGTGAAGTGATCAGTGTACTATAATTCAAAGTGAATAAAAAATAAATTATTTAAATAATAAAGTTATTGGAGAAATTACTAAGTTAACAAGTGGTTAGAAGTGGGTTAGCCCTAAAATAAGGAAAGTGGTTAGAAGTTGGTTAACCCTAAAATAAGGAAAGTGGGTTAAGATGGTTAAATGGTAACCCCTTGAGGAAGCTACATGAAAGTATAAATAAGAGGCAAGGCTCTCTCCTTTCATATCAAACTTGAGAATATTAAATATCTATTGGTGACTGAGGTAACCAAAGGACATCTAATCTGAATTTCAGAGAGAAGGAGAAGTAAAGAAGGCCGACATTCAAGGGAGGATAAATTCTTTTGATGATGCTTTCTAAGGTATGTTATTTACAGGTCATCTCACCATTTTCGCAGTAAATTTTTTTATAGAATATTTCAGACCTGAAATTGATATTCCATTGAGAAATATATCCAAGTATCTTTGGTACTAATTTTAGCTTGTGGGTCGTTGTAGTTTTTTAGTTACACTCCGTGGAAAATAGGATTTGTGGCTAGTCCTGAAACTAGTCTAAAACAAGTGTTTCGGGTAAAAATGTCCTAACTTACTCATAACAGATCCAAATTAAGTAAGACCAAAAGTATTGGTTATAGTATATTCTTTAGTATGATTTTTAAAATTTCCATATCCATACAAAAAATATTCTATGCGGGGCATGCTCTACAAGTTCACTCTCTAGAATAAGCCAAAATTCAATAAGGTATGCCATTTTTTCTATAAATCATTTTCTGAGAGGTTCCAAGTAGTGAAACCTGAAGGAATTGCATAAAACACACTGAAGAATATTGTGTACTATTTTCAAATCTGTATTCATTACATGTACATAGTTATGATTATTTCAAATTAGGGTTGTTGAATAATCCAAAACTAGTCATTTGAGACTAAAGAAAAGTTTGATGAAAATGCTAGTCTCTTATTGTTAAATTTAAGGAAGGTTTGCAGGTAAGTGATCATGTAAAATAGGTCTATCACAGAGTTACAAATCAGATTTGGATGATGAAATTGATGAGGGATTTTGGTTGAGGTACATGTTGGGTACAAGTTTGAGACAAGTAGTTGACGAGTTGGCACATACATGAGTTGTATACTTGATGACGTTGGTACATATTGATGAGTAGTTGATACATGATTGGTACATACTTGGTACATGGTGAGGCACTTGTTAGTATTTTTTTTGACATATGGTTTATGGATGATGTAGCATACTTGTATTGGTATATTATTAGAAGCACATATTGATCTTGGTGATGATTATGAGTTGTTGTGTTATGCTTGGTTGATGCACATCTTTGAGATTTTTCTTGGTGATTGATCTTGGTGAGTAGNATCTTGGTGATGATTATGAGTTGTTGTGTTATGCTTGGTTGATAATATTGATGAGATAAGTTGTTGTGATAGGTTGTTTGGATAGGTTGTTGTGACATGTTATTTGTATAGGTTTGGTGCATGGTTGATGCACTTATTCATGGTATAGGTTCAGGTATAGGTTTGGTGCATGGTTGATGCACTTGTTTATGGTACAGGTTGATTATAGGTTGAGGTATAGGTTGATGCATGGTTCAGGTTGTTTGGTGTAGCTTGATTGGTACAGGTTTACAATAATATATATCACAGTGATAGTGTGATAGTGGTTCCATCATTCTACTTCTACACCAAGGTGGTTGGATGGGGAAAGGACATGTGGTTGTTTCCACCTTTCGATTAATCCGGAAAACATAGGGGGTTGTATCCTCCTTCTAGTTGTAGCTAGAGAATTGGGGAGTTGGAACTTCCTTCAAGTTTTAGCCTGAGAAACTAGGGGGTTGAATCCTCCTTCCAGTTGCAGTTGCAAAACAAAGGAAGTTGGCTCTTCTAATGAATATAATTCTTAAATACATATAAGAAAAAACATTATGTGGTTTTCTCCTGCTTCAGGTTTCCACGTAAAACATTGGTGTATTGTGTATGTGTGTGATTTATCATTTGTTCATTGTTTATTTACTCTACAACTATTGGATGATAATGATACATTGATATAACACTTACATTTTATGGTGAAATAGGATTAAATTTCTCTATTACTGATTCAGTCCCCCTCTCAGTCATCTAACAAGCTCATTATTTTGTCTACCTCTATCTACCTCCCCTCTTTTTCTACCTCTCTCTTCCTCCCACATTCTCGCACATGAAATTTTTATCCCCCATTAAGCTATTTATATCTCTCTACCCCCACTTGCCTCTATCTTCACCCTTCCTCTCACAATCAATCTCACTCTCTATCCACCCCCTCCTCCCTCCCTCCCTCTCACTATCTCTCCACTCACAACTAGTATCACTCTATCTCCAGCCCATCCTTGTCCAAATCTCCTCTCTTTATTTCTCTCCTCACCCCCTCTCACACTCACACATTCTCTCTCTACCCACCTCCTCCCTCTATCTCTCCCCCTCCCTCCCACTATCCGTCCTCTCTTTCTCTCCTACATATACCACCTCTTTCTCTTTATCCTCTACTCTCACCCCATTTCTCTCTTTATATCTCTCTACCCTCCCTTCCCTATATCTCTCCCCTTCCTCTCACAACCATTATCACTCTCTCTCTACCCCTTCCTCCCTCCATCTGTCTCTCCATCCCCCTCTCACTATCTCTATGCTCCATCTCCCATACATCTACCCCTCCCCACTTTCTCTCCTCTCCTTCCTCTCACTTTCTCTCTACCCACTCTCTTTGTTTCCCTCTCCCTCCCTCACACACACTCAAACACTCCTTTTCTATCCAACCTCTCTTTATTTCTCTTCGTCCCCTCTCACACTCACACAGTATCTCTGTACCCCCCTCCTCCCTCTATCTATCCCCTTCCCTCCCACTATCTCACCTCTCTTTCTCTCCTACATATACCACCACTTTCTCTCTCTCATTGTTAGTATCACTCTCACTATATCCCCATCCCTCTATATCCTCAAATTCCTCCCCCCCACCCCCTCCCATTTCTCTCTTTGTATTACTCTACCCCGCTTTCTCTCTATCTCACCCCTTACTCTCACAATCATTCTCACTCTCTCTCCACTCCTTCCTCCTCCCTCCCTCTCTCTCTCCTTCTCCCTCACACTACCTCCCTGCTCTCTGTCATACATGTACCCCTCCCCACTATGTCCCCCCCCTTCCTCTCACTCTCTCTCCACACCTTCTCTTTTTCTCCCTCTCCCTCCCTCTCACACACTCAGACAATCATTTTCCAACCCCCCTCTCTTTATTTCTCCTCCCTCCTCTCACACTCACATATTCTCTCTCTACCCCCCTCCTCCC
>JASDQU010373047.1:5125-18479 GCA_032191745.1 Picea mariana
ATGATGTTATGCTGTCATCATCATTCATCTTCATGTCACAGAGCTCATTCTTCAGACTCATAACTTGTCCAATGTTTCTGACTGAGAAGAGATTTGTTAGGGCATCATACATCTTCTTCGATGAGTCAAGATGGGAGATGTAGGGTATCAAGTGGTCTTTTGTGGAATCCACTATGATACTCATGGCATTGATGTCAACATCTTTGAACTTCTCCATAGCTGCAACGTTCTGTGGTTCCTTCTCTTCTCCTTCTTCAAACTCTGGCTTCACAATCTTTCCTTTCACAATGTCCAACACTTTATTCTTAGCAAGGATGAGGTCAATCCTTGTCTTCCATGCTCTGAAGTTAGATTCTCCATCTAGCTTATTCTCAGACTTCATAGATTTCATCATGGCTTGCTTGACTTGGTCAAACCCTATATTTGACTAGAAATCCAAACTTCACGTCTTGGTCTTCTGAGTGTACCAAGAGATGCACTGGGCTAGGGCACACTGATCTATCCAGAGATTAGGTCAATCTCGTCACTTAAGGTGCCTCGACAAGAGGTTTAGGGTTTCTGCAACTGCTTCTGCTAGTAACACTAGCTGCAGTTCTTTTGGAAGTTGCTCCTGTTAGTAACCCTAGCGACAGTTCCTCAACGTGCTCAATATCTAGCGGCTATGTTTCCTTCTAGCGTTTTAGGTTGACTGAAGGGGTGTGGGACCATAAACTATTAGAATATAGAATATGGTGTGCTAGTTTTACCATTGACGATACCTTCGTCACCCAACCATAGGCTGAAGCCTCCCTCCGAGCACCTTAACCTTGACTGAGAATTACTCCGAAATAAAACCCTAGGCTAGATAGCCAAACAAAGAGTAGCACATCAATCTCCAAGGATATCACATCACAAAATGCTGATCAGATGTTTCAAACCCTAGCCAAGAGATATTCAAGCCAATACTGAGAACTAGCTACTGCTGCAGCTGCACCTGCAACCCTCCTCCAAACCTGCGCACCAAACTGCAACTGCAGTGCACACCAACTGGGAAAATGCAATTCTGAGATGCTGCAAATGAGAACTAGTGCCTTGTATTTATAGTAATCCTGCCAGTTTGTTGGGGCCAACTTTCCCTCCTAGGTATGTGTCTGTTCAGTATATTATTATTAATTCTAGCCGACTTCTTCTCTTGGAGGCTAATAGCCTAATATAAATTATCTTCTTGAGCCGACAAGGCTTCTAGGGTTATTAGCCAATTCATTAAGGTTTCTCTTACTTCCCGGAGTCTTCTATTCTTGTCAGGTTTCACACGTGGGGGTAAATACCTCCCGTAGCTACCATAATATTAACATATGGCTCATTATTTACTCATGTATCCTATATCTATTGTAAATTATTCACTCCTTGAGTGTGGAATACGGTTAATGAGAATTCTTCCACTCTTTCTCTCTTGCTTCTTCTTTCTCAATTTCTCTCTACAAATGTGAGTGGTATTTTCTAGCTAGATCTATTATGTGCAGGTTCAACGCATTTGCATGGTATCAGACCCGACGGACTACTAAGCAAAAGCTACACCAATGTAAGAACGCAACAAAGATGGAATTTATGTTTTACTCACCGATAATACTTCTCATGCCTCATAACTATTTGGAGTGGAAGCCAAAGGTTATACTTCTTCTCATAAGTAGAGGCTTGTACCAAATAACTATGTCAATGGAAGTAGAGCATGATTCTGTCAATGAGAAAAATTACTTTCTCAATAGACAAGATATGGCCATAGGATTTATCTGCATGTCTATTTCTCCAGAAATTCTCCACCAAGTATGTGATTTCACACAAGACTTCACTCCAAATGAATTATGGACCAGATTAAAGGTTATATTTTGGAATAAAGAAGATTGTGAAGATTGCATGTAGGGGATTGGAAAGATAGAGCCAGAAGAGAAACCGTCAGAAGATCAAGCCTCTTATTATGAAGAGTCTTCTACAAAAGTTTTTGCACAAATGTGTATCCCATTAATTGAATATGATGTCTACTCCATTTCATATTTTTTTATGAATTTCATGTGGAATATATATGGCATGCATCTCAGGGGTCACATGCAGACACTTTTCAATGCGCAATGGATGCATATTACAAGACAAAAAGGGAGTCGTGCACATCAGACTCAATTCTTCTATTTTATAAGAACCATTTGTAGAAACCAATAGGATATTTATTTCCTCTCAGAAAAATATCCAATTTAAAAAAAAAACGTCCGAAACAGAGTCTGGAAAGCGAAGTTATGATCTTTTCAAAATCAATAAAATTTCAGTATTTTTTCATAAACGACCGCATGGTTTTCAAAGTTTCATCCAAAATTTATTTGGATACTATTCATTACAAGAAGATAAAGTGGATATGTGTGTAAATATAAATGGTGCATATACTTCATCAGATACATGCAAACATCTACATCTTCAACAAAATCTTCAACGAGCACAAAATTGCATAGTTGTGAGGTCTTCTTGGAGTGAAGGACAAGGTTGCTTAGCAACTGCTTTTTGTTCCTCCTCATTTTTATTTATTTTTATGCATTGTAATTTGAAGGGAGGTTTTTCCCATGAGGTTTTCCCTCTTCCCTCACTTTATTTTGAGTGTATCTTTTGTACTTGGTTACCTAACATGGCCTCCTTGCCGACACCCATTCTTTATTTTCACCATAGTAATGTTCAAGGGGGGTGTTGGAGTTACTTCACACCCACCTAGTATTTATTTTTCCTAAGGCTTTTCCTTGTTTATTAGTCATAATTATTCATTATCTAGTCTCTTATATTTTAGGAGAGAATATTCCACTTGGAGAATATTCTCTTTCAGTTGACACTTCAGTTTGAGTAGTTGAGTTGAATTTAGATGTTGCATTGGTTTTGTCACCATGCAACATTGGGATCATCACCATGATAATGCACACTTGACTTGGGATCATCACCAAATTGGTGCATTACCATTGATTCCTTGATCTACTCCTCACTACTCTTTGTTCAGTCAGTTAACTGAAGACTAGTTGACTAGTTAACTCAGCTAGGTGTCGGTTCACTCTCGTAACTGCCTGAGAGACTAGACTAGGTGGAAGTTTACTCCTGTAACTAATAGTGTGTGTCCAGATCACTCTAGACCACCACTATGGCTCATTATTTACTCATGTATCCTATATATATTGTAAATTATTCACTCTTTGAGTGTGGAATACGGTTAATGAGAATTCTTTCATTCTTTCTCTCTTGCTTCTTCTTTCTCAATTTCTCTCTACAAATGTGTGTGGTATTCTCTAGCTAGATCTATTCTGTGTAGGTTCAACACATTTACAACTCCTGCATACTTTTGGTATACCCATAATGTTAGGGTCCTAACCTCCCTAACCCATAAAGTAGATAGAATAATATGTTCTGCTATGTAATAAAATTTGACATTAGTAAATAAACCCTATGTAATAATGTGAACATGTATAATGTAAGAAGACTTACTAGAAGGTTCTACCTCTAGAAAGTTATTCCTCTATAATGTTCTCTAAAAGATACAAATAGTATAAATAGGGTTAGAAAGAATGGAAAATGATTGTCTTGTGAATTCATTTTGTAATTGAGCTTTTCTTTGTTGGAGGTTGCCCCCTTGAAGAGGCAAGTGGAATTTTCTCTCAAGATAATAAAGATATCATTTTTGGATCAATTGTGTCATTGTGCTTATGGTTTTTTTATTTATGATAAAAATTGTGAAAAAAATCATATTTTTTCTATGCATATTTCCTTCTGGTACCTTACAAGTGGTATTAGAGCACTTTCCTCCATAGTTTTTTAGAATTTTTTTTGTGCTAGAGACATGTGCCGACATATTTAAAGAAAAATGTTCCATCATTCCATGGGTAAAACTGTAGTAAGGGAAGAATACACGCAGGAAATATAGATAGTTTCACATGGTTACTCGAAACACATTATTTCACCTTGTTGGAAACATGGGTAACCCATTTTGGTACCTCTTCAAGTAGTACCACATTAGACAACACATGTACATGGGAATTCATTTCCACATTACCTTGTATATATAGGAAGTCCCATAGGTCTTCTGAAACCAACTATATATCAGTCAATCGACCTTCTGAATACTATAGTGCCATCGATAATAACACTCGAGAAGACTACTCTCTCGTACCTAGGTAATCAGGTAGTACGTCTAAGGGAAAAATTGAGCCTCCTTAATTAGAGTCCTATGATATTGGTTCGAGTACTACTATTGGACCCCATCGGTATATCAGAGAGTTATAGCACAAGGAAACCCCTTTCCCATGGGAACCCTATCGGCACAAAACAACAAAAAAATAGAGTGGAAATTTTTCACAGCTAGTATGCACAACCTTGCTTCCTGCATCCAGGCCGTGAAATTCCTACACAATTTTAACTATTAATAATTTGGGCATTCTTCCACTGCAATCTTATTTAGAATGGAGTATAATTCTGCATGCATAAAAAAAATGAGTATAGTGGTCCCATTGGCACCCTTGTTTGGGACCTATCCCACTAGATCCCTCTCTTCACATTGTTCAAAGTGGTGCCTCTCTCTCACAAGCCTTTTTTATATGGACCCAACGACCCTCTCCAACACCCTTATTTGGGACCTCTCCCACTAGATTTCTCTTTTCCCATTGATTGCAACGGTACCTCTTTCTCACAATCCTTCTTTCTTATGGACCCAACCACCCTCTTTGACACCCTTATTTAGGACATATCCTATTGGATTCCTCTCTTCATACTGATTTCCATGATCCAAATATATCATAATCCCTTTTGCAAGAACCCAGCTACAATACTCTTTCCCACTTCTCTCCCAGATGGCCCACACCCACAACCAAGACTTTGACAGCTACATCATTTCCTTGGACAAATCCCATGAGAAGAATAGGAAAGAGAGCACTGAAATTACTTCAAATATTGCTGCCATAAATTTCCAGCTCACCTAGCTGGACACCATCAATTCACGACTCACCCAACTAGACACCCTCTCAGGCGCTATGGAAAAATTGACAATAGTGATTAATCAATCCCAATGTTTTATCTCCTTTGCACAACCTTCACACCAATAGGGCATTGATGCATCCCATCCCATGGAATTTCATTCTAAACCCCTTACCCCTGAACTATGTCTTCCCAAAGTTGAGGTGAATAAATTTGATGGCTCAGACCCCATAGGCTGGGACACTCTAATGGAAAATTGTTTCTCCTTGCATGGCATCACTGATGAATTGATCAAACTTTATATCAGTGTCCTTTATTTGGATCCCAAATTATGTAAATGGTGACAGTGGCATAAGAATTCACACAGAGGGTATCTTGCTTGGACCTATTTTGTTGCAAACCTTTATGAATGCTTTGACACAAACACACATCATTTGGATGATTTGACCAGGATTAAATAGTCTTGTATAGTGGAAGAATACATCACTAATTTTGAGAAATTGAATTTTTGAATTGAAGGCATGTCTGATGCCTTCTTATGTGAATTCTTTATTAGTGGCCTTAATGATGACATTCGGGCTCATGTCATAATGCCTCACCCCCAGACCTAGCTGGAAGCTCCTCACCGCGCCAAGGAAGAAAAACATGGATTTTCTTCCCAAAATAGAAATCCATCCTTTATTCCCCATTCCCATCCCACCAATCCAGCCCCTCCTTCCCATCCTCTTAAAATCCAAAAATCAACCCAAGCAGAAATGGTTGAATGCCAACTTAAGGGTCTTTGCTATAGTTGTGATGAAATTTTTGGGGGGGGGCACAAATCTAAGGAGAAAAATATTTTTATGGCCATTTATGAGGACATTTTTGAACATGATAGTGAAGGATGGTGTCTGTGTGAATCCTAAGAAAATAAAATCTATGAAATATTGGCCCCATCCTAAAACTCTTAAAATTTTGAGAGGTTTTCTAGTTTTAACTAGATATTATCACGAGTTTGTTCATAACTATGGAAAAATTGCATTCCCACTCACTGATCTCCTTAAAAATAATTATTTTAGTTGAAATCTAGACACTGATCAATCCTTCCAATATTTGAAAGAGGCTATGTGCATGACTCCTATCTTGGAACTACCTGGCTTCACAAATAATTTTGTCTTTGAATTTTATGCTTCTGGGAAATGCATTGGGGTCATTCTCATGCAAGAAGGAATACCTTCATCCTTCACTATAAAACAACTTTTTGAGAGACACTTGGGAAATCTCATATATGAAAAGGAAATGTTGGCTATTATGCATGTAGTGGATCTTTGACATCCTTACATTCTTAGGAAACACTTCCAAATTAAAATTGATCATCGTAGCTTAAAATATTTTTTGGAACAGAGGGTTTCATCCCATGAGGAACAAAAGTGGTTGACCAAAATGTTCAGATATTATTATGAGATCATTACAAGAAGGGAAAATAAAATGTGGTTTTTTATTCTCTTTCAAGTAAATATGAAGAAGATCGGTCCCTCATTTCACTCTCCTTCATTGTAGCAGATTGATTAAAGGAAGTTCACCAAGAATGATTCCAAGATCCCAAACTTTGTCACCTAATCCAACAATTGCAACAAGATATTCATGTATCTCTAGGATACTCTTGGCACAATGAGGAGATTTTCTATAAAGGTCACATGTATTCAAGCAAACAATCTCACTTTAAATCCATTTTTCTCTATAAACTTGATGCTTCACCAATAGTTGGGCATTTATGTTCTCAAAAAACATATGAACAAATCAAATGTTCTTTTTTGGGGGAAGGCATGAAACATATGAAAGTTGCACTTAAGAGAACATATCATCTTCATTTTCATGAGTATTTCCTGTGCATTCAATTTTTGAATCTGGTTATAAGACTGTTGATTTTTTTCCTAAAAAAACATTAAACATAAATTCTTCCTTAGACAGTGCACAAGAATAAAAAAAAAAATAGGTTTTAAGAAAATATTTTGATAACTTTGCATGGAAATATACCGATATGAAATAAATTCACCCAAACACATGCATCCATCACATCTATATTAATAAATATGCCACCCCTATAAGACAACCCTTGAGAAGAATGAATCTATCCTTGAGGTAAATAATGAAGGTTGAATTGAAGAAACTCTTGAATTTCGGCTTCATTTATCTCATCTCAGACAGCCAGTGGGTGTCACCATTAGTGATCTTTCCTAAAAAGAACGTAAAATGGTGAGTATGCATAGACTATAGGGAGTTAAACATGGCTATCCTAAAATATCATTTCCCCTTAGCTTTTATTGACCAGGTTTTGGACACACTCACCATAAATAAATACTTTTCTTTTCTGGATGGATTTTGAGGATACAACTGTGATGTCCCCATTTTTGGATTTCCCTACTTTGCAATTGGAGGTGACCTTCGAGGTTTATGCCATCCTGACCAGAGTTTTAAATGGAGGTTAACAATGGTCTCATAGGGATTTGAGGAAATTACATGAGGCCCAACCTACCCCATTTACCATATTTCATCATCGCGATCATTTCCGCACACTTCTCTCTTGGTTTTATGGCATTCCAACGATTTTTGTAATTTTGGGTTATTATTGAGCATATGTTAACTAAATACATTGAAGGTATTGTTTGTATCATATTATCTGAGGGGATAAATTCATGCAATATCTTGTTGGAACTAGGATGAAAATATCTAAAGGTTGGAATTGTGAGAAAGGGACTTTGACACTCGAGAATGTCTTAAAAAATCAATTAATCACTTTCCAATATTAAACATAGTTATCAAAATGGGTGTTTAAGTGACTTAAAGCTTATAAAAGTCACTTTACTTTATTATAAAGGTAAAAGGGTCCGAAAGAGGGTCAACAAGGAGATAAAAAGAAAATGTGGGTGTTTTCTCTTATTATGCATATGTTATTTTCTAGAAACCCTAGAGAGATTGGAAGATTGGTTTCGATGGTGAAACTATCCACCTTAGATGATCATTGAGAGGAGAATATCCTCTTGTTGTGATTCATTGTGGTGAATTTCATCTTCATGTAGCTTATATTTTCTTGACAGTGGATGAGTTCTTCTTCATTGGCGACTCGGTTTCTTTCATTGTGGGTCGAACTCATTCATCGGGAGGACAAGTTTCTCTTGTTGGGTGAGATACTTCCTTGTGGGGGAAAGCTAAGGGTTGTAGAGGATATTTTATGCATTGGGGATGATTTTCCTCTACTTCCGCACCTTTATTTGTATATTGGGCACATATTCTAGGTGTGAGGCAATTTGTTTCAGTGTGGGTTAAGTTGTTTTCTATGTTAGCACTCTGTAAATTTTGTCCGGCTGAATAAACAAACGATAGAGGTAACTGTTTCAACTAGCTTTAGAGCTGAGCACTAGCCTTCTCAACTCAGAGAGGGCTCTCTCGTGTCACTTGATATATCTATGGAAATCGATGGCTAGATTTGGTTTGTTTTGGGGGTTTTAATAAAGTTTGTTGGCCAAGAAGAGGAGGGACACACAGGGCTATGGAGTCAAAATTATGAAATTCAATGAAAACAATGATCAGCTGATAGAACTCTCCAGAGGATAAAGGTTAAATGAGGCAATGAATCTAAGTTGTAACTTAAAATAAATCAGATTGGTAAGAGGAAAGAGGAAACAAATAACTACATCAAAGCATTACGGAAATGAATTCTGAATTAGCTAATAAGAAACATACACAATTTAAATTGCTTAAGCCGAGAGCATCACAAGACGAATTCTGGGCCTTTAACTCTCCAATTTAAATAGAAGACAGTGTAAATGGAATTAAAGAAACACAAGAGATACATACAATGAGGGAAGACAAAACTCATATCATAGCCATTAGAATATTTTCATAAACAATTCAAAATCCTTCTGCATATGTATTCAATTCAACCCCAGAAAAATTACAATAGAGTCCAGAACCACCAAAATTGTGCCTTTGCACTTCTACCCGCCACTAATACACTCAGAACCTCTAACACTTATACAATTTGAGTTCCTTCAGTGTGCAATAGGTTACGATAATTTAAATGAAACGTTTCAGCTTCTACAATGATTACAAGTGACGGTTTTCATAAAAAAACGTTTCATGATCCCTACAGATTCCTCTGACGCTCCAGCTCCTTCCTCTACCACGTAATCTTTGAAATGTCACTTGTACTCTTTCAAATTTAATCCCATTTATCCATATTCTCATTTAATATTTGGGAATAATATATTTGAAATAAAAATAATTCCCAAATATTTTTCTCTCCTGTAGAATTAAATTTCCATAATTTAATTCATGCGCTTGGTTTTTAAAACCATGTCTTGTTTTCCCAATTCACCATTTCATTGTAAAAAACACTTATTGTTACTGTTTCCTTGTAAAAAAAATTAACTGTGTAATGTTTTTCCGATTTACCATTTCACTGTGAAAAAACATTTACTGTGTGTTTTTTCCAGTTTACTGTCTTTGG
This sequence comes from Picea mariana, assembly GCA_032191745.1. Taxonomy (NCBI): domain Eukaryota; kingdom Viridiplantae; phylum Streptophyta; class Pinopsida; order Pinales; family Pinaceae; genus Picea; species Picea mariana. The sequence continues at coordinate 14,583 of JASDQU010373047.1, forward strand.
TAAAATACCTTTTATCTTCTTCTTTTACTTTGTAAATCTTTGGATAAAGATTTATCCAAGTCTTCGTTCACCGAGGAGGAATTTCATTTATTAAAAATTCCATATTTGTTGTTGAAATGCACTCCTGGAAAAATGGCGCACATTAAACATATGATAAATGGTGCATTTATTACATTGGGATTTGGCTGGAGTGGTTTAATCCAAACTTATTTTACCTATGATATGCTCCATGTATAAACACGTGTCCACCAAATAAACCATGGTAGTTTTCCCCGACCTGCCTTCACATAAGTAACCTCCTCATTACTTTAATCCCCGATATGTATGTGCGCCCTCCATCCAACCTTTGACTTTTCCACATTATAAATTGAGATTCGTGCCCATGATTTGACGTGATTTCATAAATTAAATATTGGATTAATATTAATATAAATATAAAAATATTTATATTAATAATAAAAAACTCTTTTTTTCTATTTTCGAAGGACTTTGGGCATATGAGGCTTAACACATGACTTTGTGGATAGGATAAGGGTGCTTAATAAAAGGAATATTTTTTATTTTCAATGGGAATACAAAAATAAGGGTAAAAAGGAATGAAATGATGGAAATAAGGGATTTAGATAAGAATTAAGGCTGGGTATAGGCTTGGGATATTTAACAAATTTTGACTCGTGGAGTACATGATTGTTTTGGATGATCCATTGGGTGAAGGATTTAGGTGATGGGATCTTGATGAAGCTGGTGAAAAAATTTGAAAATCTGAGTGGAAAAATAACACAAGGACAAGATGCATTGGGAAAAAATTGATGCAAATTAGCAGGTGATCTATGGTTTGTCGAGCCTCATCAACTTTTGATATCGGGGGTTGGAAAAAAATGGTTTTAGGTAGACCTATTTTCGCCCCGATGTGCCTCTTAGGGCATCACGTGTTCGCAAACCAAACCATAATGGTTTCCCTGGCCTGCCTTTGAATAATTATCTTCTGCGCTGCTTCATTCCTTGATATATGCCTTAGTCGTTGATCCAAGATTCTTCAAGATCGACAGTCCGTTGAGTTATACATTTTGTGCTTCCGCTATATTTTTCTATATGCCGTCGGATATAGCCTTGTCCCCCAAACTATCATGCTTCCAAAGTGATATAACATTTTGCTAAATTTCCAAAATTTGGATCCTGATATGAAATTTGTTATGGTGATAACATTGGCTCCAAATGGGGATGCTAGCCTCCCTGCGAGGTAGCAAAGAACTCGTAGACCTGGTGCCTGATCTATTGGGATGCTCCCAAAACATGTGTGTGTACCCTGCTCTAACCTGCCACTAGTGTCTACTGAAAACCAAACTTTGCACACTGCTCTCAACTGGATATTGAACATTGAATACACCGCCAAAATCTGACTGTACACACTACTGAAAATTCAAACTGAAAAATGCTTGACCAACAAGCTTATTTGCACACTCCTATCTACTCTAAAACTGATGAAATGAATACTCAATCAAGTGATGCTAAAGTGCCAATGCAAGCAATCAAGCAATTTGCTTCATGATTCTTCTCCACTCACATCTTTCTTAAGAAGGCAGACAAATGTAAAATATGGCAACTGAAAACAAAAGTTGAATCCAAAACCTGAGCTTAAGAATGAAACAAACTCCTCCTTCACTGAAGACTGTAATAGGATGGCCATAGGATCTTTAAAACCTTGAAAAAACATTTCTTCTTGATGAGAAAAAACAGAAGGACAAGCCTCTTTCATAAGTGTTTGTTGTTCTTGCTCTATTTCTTCAGTTCCGAGAACATTTTCAAATGAAATGGCAGCAATAGGTTTGTCTACTTTTCCATCCATCTCAACAAAAAAATTCATACATTCTTGAACATATTCAAATATGACATCCATATTATGTGCATCAAGGCTAACCTCTTGTTCGTCAAACAATTCTGATTTGGTTTCATTAAACTTCTAGAAATTTGTTTGAGGACTGTCATTTTCACTTTCAAAAGAATGAATGGAAATAAATTCCCGCTCATAATCTTCTTACAAAGGTGAAAAACTAACATCATGCACTATTTCACAGTCTAAATTTCCCATGGATTCATTTTCAAAACCATGATTTTCAAATGAATTAAATAAAATCACTGCCTCTTCATTATCTTTATGTATTTTTGATTGAAAAGTGGCATACGCTGTTTTGTTTCTTTCCTGAAACTCTATGTCATTTATTTGTTTATTGCTTGAAATCTCCATAGATGCAGTTTCATAATCTTCATCCATGTCTAGGCCACTTAGAATTTGAACAACCACATCATTCATAGGGGAAGAAAGACAACTTTGAAACACTTTGTCTTGTTGGAAATCTTCCTGAATGTCTTCATCAAGTTCAAAAGAAGGAAAATGACTTTCAGCAACAATTTCTTGATCAGCTTCACCTTCAACCAAAGGAGGGGATACTATTTTTTGTTGGGATGAATATTCATAAAGGGATTCTATGATTTCATCTTTAATACACTCTTCATCACCAAAAACATTTTTAAGGTACTCAATGAAATGTTCACAAAATTCACAACAATCTTCAAACACCAAGAATGAAGGATTAGATTCTCCATAATGCTTAAAGAATGTTATGTGGAAATCCTTAAGAGAGTATAAGCTGACTGGTTTTAAACCTTCATACCATAATCTTGCTTTCCCCTCTAGAGTAGCCATAACAATTTTCATCAAACAATCTTCATGAAATTCAACCCCCAGCTTACATATGTGCATGTGAAATCTAATCAAGTGAAAGGCAACATCATTTCCTTTCCCATCTTTGAATTTAGGCAAATATTTTTGCCAATTTATGTGAGGAATACGATTTGGAAAGCCAAGAATATGAGATCGATTCATTAGAGCATACCTTGCAGATATTGAACTCATCTTCGGACAATGGAGTCACCAATGATGTTTTGGAAGCTGGATTCTACATTGAGAGTAGATTCACCAGTGAAAATTCAAATTTCTGGATTCTTCTACTAGTGGAATCACCTTCAAACTAATTTTTGATGTGTGGAGTCACCATAGAAGGAATACAAACAATATGTGCCTAAGTGTCTGCTGCTCTCGGACCTTAAAACTCAACCATGTTGTTCTTCCCAGGGAAAATGTTTCAATTTTGTCCCCGACAGCGGCGCCAGAATGTTAGCACTCTGTAAATTTTGTCCGGCTGAATAGACAAACAACAGAGGTAATTGTTTCAACCAGATTTAGATTTGAGGCACTAGCCTGCTCAACTCAAAGAAGGATCTCTCGTGTCACTTGATATATCTATGGAAATCGGTGGCTAGATTTGGTTTGTTTTGGGGGTTTTAATAAAGTTTGTTGGCCAAGAAGAAGAGGGACACACAGGGATATGGAGTCGAAATTCTGAAATTGAATGAAAACAATGATCAGCTGATAGAATTCTCTAGAGGATAAAGGCTAAATGAGTCAATGAATCTGAGTTGTAAATTAAAATAAATCAGAGTGGTAAGAGGAAAGAGGAAACAAATAGCTGCATCAAAGCATTACGGAAATGAATTATGAATTAGCTAAGAAGAAACATACAAAGTTTAAATTTCTTAAGTTGAGAGCGTCACAAGACAAATTATGTAACTCTCCAATTTAAACAAAAGACAATGTAAATGGAATTAAAGAAACACAGGAGATACATACAATGAGGGAAGACAAAACTCATATCATATCCATTAGAATATTTTCATAAACAGTTCAAAATGCTTCTGCATATGTAATCAATTCAGTCCCATAAAAATTACAATAGAGTCTAGAACCACCAAAATTGTGCCCTTGCACTTCTGCCCACCACTAATACACTTATAACCTCTAACACTTATACAATTCGAGTTCCTTCAATGCGCAATAGG
>JASDQU010373047.1:27368-68174 GCA_032191745.1 Picea mariana
CATGATATGATCATTGGATTCCTATTCCATCCAGTCAAGTTTGAGCTGTGTTTGTGTCAATTGTTCTTCTATCTCTGAGGTGTCCAATAATAGTTGAAAATATGGTCGAAGGAGATCCACATTGAACATTAGGTGCAAGCCAAGGAAGGGGGAATGTTCAGCTTAAAGTCATTGTCGGCCACAACCTTGGTGATGGTGTAAGTTCCATAGAAGAGTGGACAAAGATTTTGATGGGGACCTATAAGGTGTTCTTTCTACAAGTGCAAACAAACTTTGTCTCCCACCTAAAACTTGTGTGGCACTTGGTGTTGATCATGGCGTTTCTTGTACTTGGCATTGGACTTCTGTAAAATACCCTGAACCTATTGGTGGATGTGTTGGATATGTTCAATGAACTGGGTGGATTTTTTAGCTTCAGTTTGAGAATGGGATGAGTCTTCCCGGGTGTTCGCAAGGGGTAGTGCAACATCCATGGGACCCAATGGTTAAAATCCCAAGCCCACCTGAAAGGGGTTGTGGCCAGTTGAGCCATGTATGGATCTATTGTAGTTGTGATAAACATAGTGAAGAATATAATCCCATGTTTGGGGGTTCTTAGATTTTTACATGTACAGGATATGAACGAACATTTGGTTGATGACCTCAATTTGGCCATCCGTCTGGGGGTGGAAGGTAGTGGATTTGGTGATCTTGGTGTTCAGCAGTGACCATAGGCTCGAACAAAATGTTTTGAGGAATCGACTATCCTGATCTGAGATAATGGTTTGTGGGATCCCAAATTGTACCCACACTCGTTCAAATAATAGCTTGGCAGTGGCCTCCATTGTGATGCTCTTCTTGCAGGCGGCCAGAATCACCATCTTGGAAAAGCAATCAACAACCACAGAAAGACAATAATTTCCCCTCTTGGTGGATTAAAGTCCCAACATGTAGTCCATTGAGATGGATTCCTAGGTCCTGTCAGAAGTAGGAAGAGGGGTGTACATGCCTTGTTTCATAGTGGTTGGTTTGCCAATAATGCAGGTAGTGCAAGACCTGATATGCTTGTTGACATCCTATCGAAGTTTCAACCACTAGAAATGTTGTTGCAACACTTCCACTATCTTTTCTATTCCCAAGTGTCCTACCACCTGACTATAGTGGGATTCCCAAATCAGTTTCTCTCACTCACTTTATGGAACACAAAGATGGCCTAGATGGAAATTAGTGGCAACTGTGTTTGAGCCCAACATATGGTAGGTGGTAGAGAAGTCAAGATATTTCTTAGAGAGTTGGGCAATCCAGAGGTCTCATGGACGCAATATTCTATCATTGTGGTGAGTTCCACGATTGTAGGTCGATTGAGGCAATAAACAAAGAGGTTGGTACTTCCCATCTTATACTTGATGTTGAGGTGTAACTACTGCAATTATGTTGACCACTTCTGATGGCATTCAATTTGCAATTTTCCTTGTGTCTGCATGAACTGCAATGGTTTATGATTAGTGTGGATGATTGTCTTCTTCCCTAGAATGTAATTCCTCCACTAACGACAGGCTTGCACAATGGAATACATTTATTTTTCGTAAGCAGGGTACTTACAAATGACATATGATAGTGTCTCACTATGATAGGCCACAGGGTGGCAGTGTTGAGTGAGTACTTTTCCCACAACATAATATGAAGCATTTGTCTCGACCTCAAAGGGCTATTTCAGGTTGAGTAATGAAAGCATTGGGGTTGAGCACAAGCGTTTCTTCAAATCATCAAACACTTGTTGTTGGGACAAGTGCCACACAAATGTTTCCTTACCACCAACCATGTTTACTTGGATGAGGGCCCATGCAATATGGGAGAATACCAACACGAACCTGCGATAGAAATTGGCAAGGCCTAAGAGGCTCTAAATCTTAGTGAACATGGTTGGGGATGGACAGTCATGGATGACCTAGATCTTGGGTGGATCCACATGCACACCATGATCATCAAAAATGTATCCTAAGTATTGGTCCCTTTCCATGCCAAAGGATAATTTTTCCAAGTTGGCATATAGCTTGTGTTGTCGTAGAGTGTGCATAACCTTCTAAATATGTTGCAAGTGTTCTTCCCAGGTCTTGTTGTAGATGAGGATGTCATTCAGATACACCACTATAAAATAATTGGTGAAATTCCGAAAGATATCATCCATCATCCTCATGAAAGTTGTTGGGGCATTTTTCAAGACTCAAACCAAAGGGCATGACCAGCCATTCAAAAAAACCTTCTTTTGAATTAAAGGAAGTCTTCCATACATCTACATGTTATATTGGGCCCTGATGGTAGCCATACCTTAGATCAATCTTACTGAAGTATTTTTACCCCTTAAGATGATAAAGGAGATCGTCGATTCAGGGAATCAGGTATTGGTTCCTGAATGTGATTTTATTTAAGGCTTGCTAATCAATGCAGAGTCACCAGGTTTCATCTTTCTTCTGCATAAGAAATATTTGGCTTCCACAAGGTGATGAGATAGGACGTGTGTGCCCCTTTTGGAGTAGTTCTTGGATCAGATGCTTGATCTCCTCATTTTTTAATAGAGAGTAGCGATATACTAGCCCATTGGGTAGCAATGCATCGAGGTTCATATCGATAGAATGCTTGAACTGAAAGTGCAGAGGTACTCCAGTAGGTGAGGAGAATATGTCTTTGTATTCTTCCATGACCTTATCCACTTGCTTCTACTGCATGGAGAAGTTGGTTCCAGAGGCCATATATGTGGCTACAATATTTCACTCACTCTGAGAGTGAATCACGAAGAAGAAAAAAATATCAGTTTGAGATATGACCTTCCTACATTTCTTGTCATAGATCGAGGAAATGGCACTAGGTGGTACTACCTCAGGTATCCTGTACAATTTCTTGTCTAATGTAATAATAACAGTGCAAGGCCTAGACTCATATACAACATCATGTTTCCATAAATAAGGTTGGCCCAAAAGAACATCACAAAATTCAAGGGGAGAAATATCACACAATAACTCATCTTTGAAGGGATGGATGCCATAATACATGGGACACTATTTTTTGATGCTAAGATCACTTCCTTGGAGGATCCATCCGATGGCGTAGGGATGCGGGTACAACGTTGTCGGTAGGGCCGGTTGTTTGATGACCTCCACTAAGATGAGGTTCTTCTAGATATTGTTATAAATGATGAATTGCAACGAGGCTCCTTTCACCCACATCTATGAATTAAAGAAGTGATTTCCTTCCTCTATATCATCAGGTTCACCGAGCTAGATCTTTGATCCAGATTTGGATCCAGGAGATTGATGGGGCTCAAAAAGGCCTAAAAATAAAAGTTCTCATAATGGCTTAAAAATGTACATGTGCATAGGCCTCATCGATATGAACCTAACACAACTTGAATGGGCTCAAACGGATGTCGTATGCTAAAGTTATGGCGATCTGTCTTTTTTCCAAACAAGCAAAAAATGATGATTGTACAGTCCATACAGGCACAATTGGCAGGCTAACTAGGCGTATGGACGCTAACATGGAAGGCACAGTTGGTAGGATAATTGGGCATATGAATGATGATGTGGAAAGGACAGGTGGACCAATCGGGAAGTGACACATGTCACCACTGCAAGTGTGACACATGGCACATCCATACGACAACATATGGCAGGGTACGATCAACTGACAACACAGATATTGTGGCAGAGCTAGTCCAATCGATGGTCGACAAGTGGCATTAATGATGGAGAATGAGGTGGTGCCATGTGGCCCAGATCTAGGCTTCCATGTGGCACCTAGGTATTGGTTCATTATTGGGTTGCAAAACTTTGGATTTCTCTGGATTCGAACTCAGGACCTCTGACGAGAGGGAAGCGCTTTGGGGTAGGTCGAGTACCAGCCAACCTACGGTGTGCCTTGGTAAACTATGGCACATATATTTTATTTAAGTTTGATTAAAGTTCCAGGAGGAGGAAGTTAGGGCTAGTTCCTAGCCCCAGCCCCCGGTCGCAACTCTTTTACATATGACCACAGTTTCTGACTTATGTGTTGGCGTGTATTGCAAAGTTCCAGCCCCGATCGTGTGGAATGACCCATAGAACCTGATGTTTAATGCTGAGCATGAAGGTTAAGGGATAAACCATGGTCTTCGATGTATACCATATGACCCGGGCTCTTGTGTTGGTTGTTAGCACGAGGGGTTAGACCATGGTTCCACAAATATGCATGCGACTAGGTGTAATCAGAGGAGGGGCCAGCGCGCAGCCCCTAGGCAGATGGCACTTGGCCAAATGCATCCATATGACTAGGTATAAGGGGGAAGACGCCCAGGCCAAGGGGCTTATCCCTTTATTTGTGAAAAAGTGGGTTTTTGAACTATATATTAGCGATTTTTAAGGATTTTTAGGCCTGTTTTGGAGATTTTTGGCCAATATTGGGGGATATTGGGCCCTTTTTGAGGCCAGGTCTTGGGGGAAAGTTGGGATATGGTTACCAACTTTAGATATACATAAACCAAGCCTTCTTGATTCCATGAAGGACATTCATAGAAGGTTTATGCTAAGGATTTGTCAAGCCATAACCATTTTTATGTAGGGAAGTTGTTGAGGAGCGCACCTTTGCAGGCCATTTCTGGGAGCTTCGATCATCCGATTTGAGTGTCGTTTCTTCTGTTGGGTTCTTTAGATCTGGTATAACAATACCATATCAGTATTGTAACCTTTTGGCACTACTATGTTGACATTTTAAATATTTAAACAAAAATAAGAAATCCTCACCCACTAAGACAAAGGACCGGATATGTAGGCAAGATTGCCGAACTCCGTTATCACATTGGTGTTTATGGTTTGTTGTTGTTTATGCTTCATTTATGATATTTACATTTTTATATGGCTGTGATTTTTCTTCTATTATTCTTCCTCTTTCATTAATATTCTTAATTGGTTAATTAACACATGTTTCATAACTCAACCATAGTCGTGTAAAAGATCTTTTCGGATCAAGTGGTATCAGAGCTAGTTGACATTTGGAATTTGAGTTTGCATGTTTACCAAGGAAGAGCTCATCTCTAGGAAGAAAATGGAATCTATAGGAGGACTTTCTCAAGATGAGAAGGATATGCGAAAAAATATCCTTGCGATGTCCAATATGGTGAAGGTGCTATATGAGGACTACTTGGAACGAAAGAGATCGGTTCAAGAGAAAGCTTCAAAGAAAAACAAAGGCAAAGAAGGATTGAAGGAAGTTCCTTCTACATCTGTTTTAGAAAACATATTTGAGGTATGTAGTGAAGGTCATTCATAAAATTATCCTTGTTCCTGTCAAATTGGTTTTGGTACATTTGAAAAACATACAAAAGGTGTAGGTTTGAAATTGCTAACCAAGATGGATTATGAAGAAGGAAAGGGCCTTGGATGTAAGGTTCAAGGTATCGTTAATCCCAATGAGGTTGTGGAAATGCCTCAATATTTAGGATTGGGATATGGCGAAGTGGATATTGGATCATCCTCCAAGATGGGTTCCAAAACTTTGGAAGAAAGTAATGCTTCAAGTGGCCAGCCTGAGTCATTGCAGGAACACTTCACGAAAGGTGATGGTGTATCACTCCTTGATTGTGGTAGTGAATGAAAGTCATATCCAAAGAAAAGTGAAGATCAACATGGAAGGTATAATGTCCATGTTTTTACCAATTCTCCTTTTGATTATAAAAAACATAATCATGTAATCCGGAACTTGTGSAATATGTATCCATGTACATATTGTCATTCACCCAAGCATTGTGTTGCCAAATGTTGGAAGAGGAAAACTGTGTACAAGAAATCTATGTCGACCAGGAAGGAAACACAACATAAATACTCAACTCCAAAATGGAATAAATAGAAGGGAAAACAAGTATGGATGCCAAAAAGTCACTGCACGTTTTGCAACAGGGGTGGACATCAAAAGGCTAATTGTTGGAAACTTAATCTGGAGCTTCGTCCAAGGAAGGACAAAAGGATTGTGAATGTACTCACGAAGGAAGAGACATTACCAACGAATCTAGAGGAAAAGCATGAAGGAAAGAAACTAGCCACTTGGTTTTTCCATAAGTGGATGTCACAACTTCATTGTATTTTTCTTCCCCTAATGTAATCACACATGTTGAAATGATGACCTATTATAACATCATTTTTGTACAACATCATGTTTTTTTTTTGTCCTTATGAGTATGTAATTAGTCAATGTCCATTTTTGTAACCTTTTGTGGGACCAAAAAGTCCTTAGTGGGGAGGTGTGATCCAGATTGGGATCCAGGAGCTTGATGGGGCTCAGAAAGGCCTAAAAATCAAATTTCTTAGAATGGATTCAAAATGGACATGTGCGTAGGTCTCGTCGATATGAACCCAATGCATATTGAATAGGATCAAACATATGTCATATGCTCAAGTTATGGCGATTTGTTCATTTTGCCAAACAGGCAAAAAATGATGACTGTACAGATTTTACAATCTGTACATGCACAGTTGGTAGGTTGACTGGGCGTATGGACATTGACGTGGCAGGCACAATTGGTAGGCTGACTGGGTGTATGGACGTTGATGTGGACATGATAGGTGGACCAACCGGGAAGTGACATGTATCACCACTACAAGGGTGACAAGTGGCATGTCCATACAGTGACACGTGGCAGGGTACGATCAGCTGACAGGGAATATGTTGTGGAAGAGTTGGTCCAATCAATGGCTGACAAGTGGAATTCATGATGGCGAATGAGGTGGTGCCATGTGGCCTAGAGGTGGGATTCCACGTGGCCCAGAGGTGGGCTGCCACATGGCACCTAGGTGTTGGTTCGTTATTGGGTTGTAAAACTTTGGATTTCTCTGAATTCAAACTCGGGACCTCCAACGGAAGGGAAGTGCTTTGGGGTAGGTTAGGTACCAAGACTCCTGTGGTGTTCCTTGGTAAACTATGGCACATATACTTTATTTGAGTTTTATTAAATTTCTGGGGGAGGAAGGTAGGGTTGGGGCCTAGCCACAACCCTCAGTCACAACTCTTCTACATATGATCGTAGTTTCTGACTTATGTGTTGGTGAGTATTGCAAAGCTTCATCCCTGATAGTGTGGAACGACCCATAGAACCTGACATTTAATGTTGATCACAAAGTTTAAGGGATATCCCATGGTGTTCCATGTATACCATATGACCTGGACTCATGTTTTGGTTGTTATTGTGGGGGGTTAGACCATGGCTCCACAAATATGCATGTGACGAGGTGTACTCGGAGGAGGGGCCAGCGCCCATCCCCTGGGGGGCTGGCGCTTGGCCACATGCATCCATATGAACAGGTATAAGGGGGTCCGCACCCAGGATAGGGGTATTATCTCTTTATTTGTGAAAAAGTGGGTTTTTGAACTATATATTAGTGATTTTTAAGGATTTTTAGGCCCGTTTTGGAGATTTTTTGCCAATATTGGGGGATATTGGGCCCGTTTTGAGGCCATATTATGGGGGGAAGTTGGGATATGGTTACCAAATTCATATATATATATAACATAGGCCTTCTTAAGGCCATGATGGACATTTAGAGTAGGTTTATGCTGAGTATTTGTCAAGCTATAGCCATTTTTATGTAGGGGAGTTGTTGAGGAGCGCACCTTTGTAGGCCATTTCTGGGAGCTTCGGTCATCTGATTTGGGTGTTGTTTCTTATGTTGGGTTCTTGAGATATGGTAGAACAATACTATATTAGTTTTGTAACCTTTTGACACTTGTGTGTTGACATTTTAAATCTTCTAACAGAAATACGAAATCCTCACCCACTAAGACAAAGGCTCAGAGACATAGGCGATATTGTCGAACTCCATTATCACATTGGTGTTTATGGTTTGATATTGTTTATGCTTCATTTCAGATCTATACATGTTTATATGGTTGTGATGTTTCTTCTATTAGTCTTCCTCTTTCATTAAGATTCCTAATTGGTTAGTTAACAGATTCTTAATAACTCGACCATAGTCGTGTAAAAGATTTTTTCGGATCAAGTGGTATGAGATCTAGTTGACATTTAGAATTTGAGTTTGCATGTTTACCAGGGAAGAGATCATATCAAGGGAGAAAATGGCATCTACGGGAGGACTTTCTCAAGATGAGAAGGATATGAGAAAAACTCTCCTCACCATGTCTGAGATGGTGAAGGTGTTGTATGAGGACTACTTGGAACAAAAGAGATCGGTTCAAGAGAAAGCTTCAAAAACAACAAAGGAAAAGAAGGATTGAAGGAAGTGCCTTCTACATCTGTTTCAGAAAAAATCTTTGAGGTATGTAGTGAAGGTCATTCATCAAATTATCCTTGTTCCTATCAAGTTGGCTTTGGTTCATTTGAAAAACATACAAAAGGTGTAGGTTTGAAATTGCTAACCAAGATGGGTTATGAAGAAGGAAAGGGCCTTGGATGTAAGGGTCAAAGTATCGTTAATCCCATTGAGGTTTTGGAAAGGCATCAATATTTAGGATTGGGATATGGAAAAGTGGATATTGGAGCATCATCCAATATGGGTTCCAAAACTTTGGAAGCAAGTAATGCTTCAAGTGGCCAGCCTAAGTCATTGCAGGAACACTTCATGTAAGGTGATGGCGTATCACTCCTTGATTGTGGTAGTGAATGCAAGTCATATCCAAATAAAAGTGAAGATCAACATGGAAGGTATAATGGTCATGTTTTTACCAATTCTCCTTTTGATTATAAAAAACATAATCATGTAATCCGGAACTTGTGGAATATGTATCCATGTACTTTTTGTCATTCACCCAAGAATTGTGTTGCCAAATGTTGGAAGAGACAAACTGTGTACAGGAAATCTATGTTAGCCAGGAAGGAAACATGACATAAAGAATAAAATCCACAATGGAAGAAATATAAGGGAAAACAATTTTGGATGCCAAAAACTCACTGCACATTTTGCAACAGGGGTGGACATCAAAAGGCTAATTGTCGGAGCTTAATCCAGAGCTTCGTCCAAGGAACAAGAAAAGGATTGTGCATGTACTCATAAATTAAGAGACAATACCAAAGAAGCAATAGAAACACCATGAAGGAAAGAAACCAACCACTTGGTTTTTCCAGAAGTGGATGTCACAACTTCATTGTATTTTTCTTTCATTAATGTAATCACACATGTTGAAATCATGACCTGTTATAACATCATTTTTGTACAACTTCATTTTTTGTTTTTGTCCTTATGAGTATGTAATCAGTAAAAGTCCATTTTTGTAACCTTTTTTGGGACCAAAAGTTCCTTAGTGGGGAGGTGTGATACAGATTTGGATCCAGGAGCTTGATGGGGCTCAGAAAGGACTAAAAATCAAAGTTCTCAAAATGGCTTTAAAACAGACGTGTGCGTAAAAATTGTTGATACGAACCCAACGCAACTTGAACGGGCTCAAATGAAAATCGTATGCTCAAGTTATGGAAATTTGTTCATTTTTCCAAACAGGAAAAAAATGATGACTGTACAGTCCGTATAGGCACAATTGGTAGGCTGAATAGGCATATGGATGTTGACGTGTTAGGCATAGTTGGTAGGTTGACTGGGTGTATGGATGCTAACATGGAAGGAACAATTGGTAGGTTGACTGGGCGTATAGACACTGATAAGGACAGGACAGCTAGACCAACTGAGAAGTGACACGTGTCACCACTACAAGGCTGACACATGGCACATCCGTACGGAGACACGTGGAAGGGTACGGTTAGCTGATAGGGCAGATGTTTTGGTAGATTTGGTCGAATTGATGGTCGACAAGTGGCATGCATGATGGAAAATGAGGTGGTTCCACGTGGCCCGGATGTGGGTTTCCACATGGCACACAGGTGTTGGTTTGTTATTAGGTTGCAAAAATTTGGATTTCTCTGTATTCAAACTCAGGACCTGTGAGGGGAGGGAAGCGCTTTGGGGAAAGTGAGGGACCAACCCACCTGTAGTGTGCCTTGGTAAACTATGGCGCTTTTATTTTATTTTATTTTTATTAAAGTTCTAGGTGGAGGAAGGTAGGGCTAAGGCCTAGCCCTAAACCCCAATCGCAACTCTTCTACATATGACCGTAGTTTCCAACTTATGTGCTGGTGCGTATTACAAAGTTCCAGCCCCGATCATGTGGAATGGACCATAGAACCCGACATTTAATGTTGAATGTGGAGGTTAAGGGATATCCCATGGTATTTTATGTATACCATATGACTCAGGCTCCTGTGTTGGTTGTTAGCATGGGGGTTAGACCATGGTTCCACAAATATGCATGCGACTAGGTGTAATCGAAGGAGGGGCCAGCATGCAGCCCCTAAGGGGCTTTCACTTGGCCACATGCATCCATATGACTAGGTATAAGGGGGAACATGCCTAGGCTAGGGGGCTTATCCCTTTATTTGTGCAAAAGTGGGTTTGTGAACTATATATTAGTGATTTTTAAGGATTTTTATGCTTGTTTTGGATATTTTTGGCCAATATTAGGCAATATTGGGCCTTTTGTGAGGCCATATTTTGGGGGGGAGTTGGGATATGGTTACCAAATTTAGATCTATATAAAAAAGGCCTTCTTGAGGCCATGAAGGAAATTTAGAGAAGTTTTATGCTGAGGATTTGTCAAGCCTTATCCATTTTTATGCAGGGAAGTTTTTGAGGAGCGCACCTTTGCGGGCCATTTCTAGGAGCTCTGGTCATCCGATTTGAGTGTTGTTTCTTCTGTTGGGTTATTAAGATCTGGTAGAACAAGACAAGATCAGTTTTGTAACCTTTTGGAAATATTGTGTTGACATTTTAAAGCTTCGAACATAAATAAGAAATCCTCACCCACTGAGACAAAGGCCCGGAGACGTAGGCGAGATTGTCAAACTCCATTATCACATTGGTGTTTATGGTTTGTTGTTGTTTATGCTTCATTTCAGATCTATACATGTTTATATGGTTGTGATGTTTCTTCTATTATTATTCCTCTTTCATTAAGCTTCCTAATTAATTAATTAACACATGCTTAATAACTCAACCATAGTTGTGTAAAATATCTTTTCGGATCAATATTGGTGGTAGAAATGGTGGCACTGGGTTCTGATTCAATGATCTGTCTCCCATTTTTTGGTTCTAAATTAGAGTTGGAACCTACATCTGATTCAAAGGTTTTCACCTTAGCCATCGATGACTACTTTGAGTGATAATCAACGGTGTTATGCTAGGGGCTCTTATGGAATTCACACCACTTCCCGATACCTTTCTTCATCTTTCCATTGTCTATCTTTGTTTGTGGATTAGACTGGTTTTCTTAAGTCTTTACATATTTTCTCTACCCTTTTCTTTGTGGGTTGGGGCTTCCCTTTCCCTGCTTCTTCTATGAGGGGTTCCCATACTCAAATTGTTGTGTCTTTTGTTTAAGCTTCTACTCAATTTTGATGGCATATCGATAGGATGTGCCCAAGGACGAGATGTCAAGAAACTCCATTTCTTCCCAGATGTATCTATGAAAACCATTGTGTCACTTGAGCACTAGATATCACTCAGAATATTTGATACCCTTTTTGGTGTGCAAGGTATGGAATATATTTTTGAACTATGGTATTGCTTGGTCCCTTTCCTACCGTAGGGTGTTCCATTTTGTATATAGGTCATCATAACTTCCAACAAGGTAGTATTGTTCCTTAATATCATCCCTAAAGGACTCCCAGGTGAGTGAGACTATAAATAATGAGGGTTACTCTATTTCCTTTTTCTCATAGAAAGTATCCCACCAGTCTTTGACATGGGGGACAACTTTGAGGAGTGGAAAAATAATATTTTCTCTATTTGAAAAGTTATGGACAGAAAAATACCCTTATAGAAGATTCATCCATTTGTCTACAACATCTACATCTATCTGACCTTCAAGTATAAGAATATCAAATTTGATATGTACCTTTAAGGGGGGGGGGTGCCTCCACTTGAGAAATATGTGTCACCCGTTGGTAGTCGTCTAAGGATTTGTGTTAAATTATCCATCATCCCATTCCTATGTTGCACGAGGGATTCGTTGAACAATAGTTTCAAAGAATCTCCTATCTCATCGTATTTATTTTATCCCTCCATGGAAGGTCACTTGGGCATGAGAGAGCTCTTTTTCTCCAGAGAAACAAGCTCAAGACCTAACTCTTTGTACCTTGACCTCATTGGGGACATGCACTAAGAACGACAAGTAGTAGACCGCTCTAATACCACTGATCCATATTTTATGAGAAGAACTAAATGAGCATAGATTATTATTATTATTGACACAGAGACACAATGAACAATAAAATAGATGCAGTAAAACTGGCTTCTATTCAATAAATAAATATGTTGAAACTATAAAATGCAGACTGAAAACAAGCTTGCTATAATGGTGGTGACTTATCTATGAGAAGAGATGTGATAGTTGTGATCATTCAAAATAATCTAAGTACAATGAGGCTCTGAAATCCTTTTTACAATAAATATGAATGCCAAAAACCTAGACATCCAAAAACCTAACCCTACGATATGAAGCTCCAAAATTCATATGGGCCCCGTTGTGGTAAGTTGGTACATCAACTTCTCGAGTTCATAATTTTGGCATACGATCTTTGTTTTAGGCGCACAGTAGACAGTTGGAAAGGTCTATCCGAGGACTACACATTATGTTTTCAAACTTTAAATTTTTCTACAATTTGACTATGGAGAGCCCTAAAAATGTTGTTTAGGGCCTCAAAACGGCCTCGGACGTTCAAGACCCGAAAGCTAGGAAAAAAATGTGAAATTGAAAAACAACCAAGATGAGCTAGTTGGAATAGGTGGGTGGCCACTTATATCCACATGGATCAACATAACTTTAAATATGTAATATACCTGGTGTATTTTCTCACTGATCTCCAGAACTTCCTCAACTTCAACAACAAGAGAATAACATCTTAATCAAACTTTACCTTAGTCTCACGGGACTACTTTTTATATTAGTCACAAACCATAACTTTCAAAAAGAATAACTCTATACCTATAATGAATAAATGTTTGAAACTTGTACCGAATATTATTCAATAATGTCTCTACAATTCCTCTAAGTGTAACTACTTGTGACATCCCATAAAAGAACTTATAGCAAAACTAGCACACCTTGTTGAATTTAGTTTTATTCTGGAGAGAGAACATGTAGAGAATGCCACACATGGAATATTCAATATCTATATCTGAAAATAATACAAAACATACTATGGAATATAATATATCCAATACATTTGGTCTCACTGAATTTGGATCATCTATGAAGAAGTTATGACTGTTTTACCTACAATACATGCTTGAGACGAGTTACAAGACTAGACAAAACCACTATTTTACATAGAGTGTATCTAAGAAAATACAACGACCCAGAACTGTAAAGTTTTACCACATGTAACTTGACATGTCTTCTCAACAGCCTAAATTTTTTTCTATCTGAATCATTCTATAAAAATAGTTACAGTGAAAAAGGTAATATGACCTTTAAATAAAATACCTTAGAACATATCATCACAAGACTTCATTCTCCCTTGGAATTTCCCCCTTATGTACATCATATTCCCTCTTAAATTCTCCTCACATATCATTGGTTACCTCAGATAAGAATCACATACTCACATAGAATATATTCAATAGAGAGTGTGTGTGAATGTACTTATGAGTAACTTCTTGAGGTGGATATATACTTTTTCTAAGTAATCTCTTTCCTTAACTTTAGGGTTCTTGAAATTTCTTGTTACAACCACTTTACCCATTCATTAATGACTTGAAACCAATTAGAGGATTATTAACCCATATTTTAATCAACTAGGGGCTTCTTAACCCATCTTTGGGAATTCCAACTTCATGACCTCATAACTCCTCAAATGTGAGGAATCACATGGCATACCACCTATCACCGAAAATTCCACGACAAGGACTATCCATATATGAGTGTCTTACCTACATTTACACTATCCTTCATGTCCATATTCCTCAACCAACTTCATGTATAGTAACCACACCTCCCGGGATTCATGTAAACTTCATCAAATTCACCCAACACATCTGGTGACATCAACCACTCCATCAATGAAAATTGACTCATCATCAATATCAACCATATCTCTAGGGATTATAGACTTATTCAAGGGTTGAAATCAATCTCTAAGGTTTGACATCAATGAAGAACAAATGTCAAACAAATAAAAATCAGTGAGAGCACTCAATGCACGAATGATCTCTGAATTACTTATGAATAACTCCATCACAACTTGGGAGGGAATGCGATCAAGGAATGAATCATCCCAAACCAAGTTCTTTGTCCCAAATCACAATGGTATTAATCTAAATCATGTGAATAAATGAGTTGAGGTGGAGCAAGGTAGAAATCGTCTGATTACTGGTCATTTATGTAGACCATTAATAGACTTTAGGGAATCCACCAATGATTAAGATGAACCCTAAGATACCTAGTACAATATAACAAGTGTGAATAGATGAGTTGAATTCGAACACTCTTAGATTCGTTGAACAAGATCCAATGATGTAATCCCACTACTAAAATTCAAGGAATATTTCCACTGATGTCTCTAAGTCCCAAGGTACTAACTGGTTTCTAGATTTCAAACCTAGATACTGATATGGAGCCGACAAGATGAAATACATAGAAGAAGGGCCTTGATGTATCCCCCATCAATCAACAAGAAACATATAAAGGTAGATGGTGTGAAGAGCATAATAGTATAGCACAAATGACTCAGGGATGTCTAGGATGAATGGGATAAAGGACTGAAATTGGCCAACACAGGCTAACTTCTCTTGAACAAAAGAACACGACAAATGACTTGAATTGACAACATTGACTCGTTAATGACCAAAACACTCTCTATGGATGACTGGAAGAGAAATTAGTCAATGAATTTCAAGAACTCATGGAGATGGTAATGACTTAGAGGAAATATATAACTCGATTGTTGGACATATATGAAAAGCATGTACATTGTTCAAGGGTGACTTAATAGACAACTACCATTTGAGAAGATGGCTATATGGAAAAAAAACCCACTCTTTTTCCTTCTTTCATTTTTAATGAGTGCAAAATAAAATAAAAGTATGATCGATATTCTCACTCATGGATTTATATGTGAGCCCGGGGTAAAGAATAGTGCTCATTTTGTCGTTTCATATTTATAGAGTCTGAAAAAGACAAATAAGAATCCAAGGGTGTTCTTTTTCGTAAATTTAGTCTCTCGAGTCCAAAAAAGGATAAAATAATACAAGGGAGAACTTTTCTAGCCAAGGTGGACTAGAGTATTCCTTTTTCGTAATCATTCCATCTAGTATGAAAAGGGGTAAACTTACATTGAATAGACATCCTTTCATATCTATTTAACGAGTGTGAAATAAAACAAGCTCACTCGACAATCTTTTCATGTTTAGGGAGTTTGAAGAGAGCTTAAAGCAGACCCCAGGGTGTACCTTTGTCATGGTTGGTTACCAAGCATGACAAAGGTGTAATAGTAACCTCGACTAGAGAGAACAAGTGGTATGTGATGAAGTTCCAAGTGTATGGAACATGACTGAAGCAATGGACTGCAACAAGACATGGAAAATGATGACCACTGATAACAATAGTTCTCAACCAGGGGTGTTGAAAATGGAAGCAATTAGGTGGATACAAGTCAATTATGGTAGCAATGCAATAAACAATGGAATAAAATGGTGTAGAAGCAATGAGCAGCAAGTTGGAAGTGACAATAAAATAAGACCAGTTAAACAACATAAATGGTGGGAACCTAAGGTATAGTGTTGGAAATATGGACGGTTAATAATGCAAAGAGGGAAATGGAGGCAAAAACCTCTCTGTATATGCTAGTTTAGAGACACGTACCTTCACTAGTACATTTGGGTCATTTTCTGACAGCGTGTTCATAGAAATTGCCACTTTATATTGTCGAGAGAATGACAAACATCAGACCCCCTCAAATGTCGTTTCGCATGACGTCGTTATACTGGTGACACATATATTTTATCTTGTGCGACCTTTCTAGAGGAAACATGTCATATCTACTTTCACTGTCCAATCCCACTATGGATGTTGCAACCACAACACCAGAAAATATCACTTGCAATGCCACAAACTGTCTCAAAATAGACGTCCATTGATTTGAACATATGACATCGCAAGACCCATAGTGAATGTCGCAAGACTGAAGAGGGGCATATATCTCTGACGTTTATGGTATATCAGTGACAAGAGGGACATTGCATGGTACGTTGAAAGAGGAATGTTTGACTACCGACAAGGAATCTATATCTCCGACATTTACGCTATATCAATGATGGGAGGGACGTCAGAAGACTGGCGACCTGTTGGTATTTAAAAAAAAAACAAAAAACAAAATATAGGATAAGAGGATAAGAATAATCTTGGTGTCAAGGACTTGGAATTGGTATTGATCCACTTTGATGTATGGTTTATTTATGCTCTTCAATTTTTTGTTAATGTCATTGTAGATGCTTCTTTTTTTCATTCTCTTATAAAGGATTAGTAATGAATTCATTCATCTAGGAGTAAAGCAATGTGACGAGGCTCTCCCTTTTTCTTTATTTCGTGTTTTATTTAGGCACTTGTTCTCCTTTCTTATATCATTTAAGTTTCATATTTGGAAGCACATTTTAGCCATAAAACAATGCATTTATAATTTGATTGATGAGTGAAAATCTTATCCCTCAAAGACTAGTTTTATCAATAGATTTCCAGAAAATACTTAAGGTTCAGTTGCATCATATTAGGCCCTTTTTACCTTTTTACCTTACCTTAAAGATGAATTGATCAAACAGTTCCTTCATCTATTAGTTGGTGGAATATGGTAAAGAAGCCTTTTTTACCATATGACCTAATTCAAATTAGTTGTTTGTGACATACTTCTTCTCTCGTTTATCCAATGCCCTATGACTCAATTACCCCATGATTGATAGGCACTAGTTTCCTTCCATTTCTTTTTATTCCTTGTTTTTATCCTTCATTTATATATATTGTCCTTATCCCATTTTCATTTCCATACCATTTCATATACTACAAAAAACATGCATTTTTTTAAGGCTTACTCTTCCTATGTCATCTACGAACCCCACTCCATAGCCTTAGCAATATTATTTTTAGGGATCAACCAATTTCATCAAAATTGGAGGGTGTTGACTTGAGAAATAAGGTGGATGGACTTGTATCTATAGGTAGCACCAAGAACTAGTACTGAATCTTGATATCCCTGATGGATTGAGGGAGAGGCAAAGGCTGGCGTCGGAGGAAAATTGTGTTATTGATGATGAGGACCCCAATATAGGTGTTGGAAGTAGGTCGAGTCGGAAAAAAGGATATTTTTGGAAGAAAACATGCAAGAGGAAAGAGACAACTGGAAGGAAAGGAAGCATGCGCGCATGCATGGAAGACCTAATGATTCTAGGGTTAGGGTTTTTATAATACATTGTAAAGGTTTGTGAGCCGAAAATATAAATAAGTAGTACTAAGAAGACAACAGGGGAACACACGAGAGAGAGATAGAGGAGAAGAGAGGTTGAGACACAAAGGGATTAGAGAGAAAGAGAGATGGAATACTGTAAGAACTCTATGAATCCTTAAACTGGTGAGCAAAAGAGGGAATGGGTGACTCGATCCCGAGGATTAGATCGCAGGCTGAGGATCCTGGTGTGATCTAGTTAGTCTCGTAGGGATATAGGAGCTACTGAGGAGAGTAAGAACCAAGAATGTAAACACACATGGTGTGATATATTTATGAACCATAATAAAAGACTAAGAGATAGATCTTTGTGGACGTAGCCCAAGAGGGGGTGAACCACGGTAAATCATGTGTTATGTGGAATAATTATTATTTATGTCTTTGATGTCAATAGTTAGATCTTAGATGAATGTCTTGATGAAGTAGTTAGATCTGTTGATGTACATGCATGAATAAATAATGGCATAATAGCTAGGAGAGATGAATGATATAGTCATTGACTAAAGATCACATAGTACAAATCTCATATCCCCACTCATTCGCGGGATGCAAGCACCTGAGTGTTGCAGCCACCCATAGAACTATCTTGGGTGAGACTGCGCAGTGCACTCTATGTACTGCATTTCCTTCTGGTTTACTAGGAGGGCCGATATTTTTAGAGGATTTTTTCGAACCCCAGTAGACTTGAACCTGGGTCAACTCATGTTAAATGTATAACTAAGATAATCAACCAAAAAATGGTTTTGTTGGAGGCTAATTGGAAGATAATGGAATTGAGCATATGAGATCTACATAATACAGGATCAGACGACATAAAAGTATGAGAATGCACTACTAGAAGGGGATGTTGAGACCGTGGAATCCCATAAAGGAAGAGATCAAAATTTGGTTGAAGACAAAGGAGCTAGAGCTTGTGCAGAAATATAACAAAAACCCTAGAGTAACACTGCACAAATATCATGCGAAATATGTGTTTACCGATCTACATGAAGTATTTTTCTATGATTTCCCACATGTATTGTAGGAGTATATATTGAGGTTGAAAGACAACCATGAAAAAAATCGTATCCAACATTGAGAGTGGAACTTAGTTCAGATCACGTAGTTACAACAGGTGAATAACAAATTCACCTGTGCAATAGGTTTTTGGCTGGACAATATTGTAGCATGCTTTATAATAGAATTTGTAGTAGATATCGTGAATTCGTACATCGCACTAGAGCAAGATTTTCTATGCAACCCTCGAGGAATGTATAATAGATCATTGTATACTTATATTAAAATATTTCTATACAACAAAGTTGTGATGACAAATGGATTCAGACAACTAAACTTCCCTACGTGCATGGGGGAAGGGTGGAAGCACTGATAGGAAAAGGAGAAATGGAAGGAGAAGTGGATAAAGGAAAAAAGGAAGCCTTGGACCCAATAACGATGGATGAAGATCCGATCAAGAAGATCATGGAGACAACTGGAAAGATGCATAGAGGAGTACGCTTCCAATATAAGGTGAACACCAAGAAGAGAGCCACAACCGTGAGGGAATGCTTGGAAAGTGATGAACAGGAGGTAGAGGATATCCGGGTTGTGGAGTAGATTGAGGAAATCCTATGCACAACATATGAGAGGAAGATAATAGGTCCAAGAGAGGGAATGGAAGGAAAAAATCCTATACATATTAATGTTAGTGTGGAACCCATAAACCCATATGAAACTAACACACCAAAGAGAAAACGAGCATTTAGAAAACCAAATTTTGGGAGAAGGAAGACATCAAGAAGTACATCTACACAAGGAACACCAACTGTGGGAGCCAGTTCAGGAAGAATTAGTCAAGTATATACACCACATAGAGGTAGTAGTTCAACATTCTGGATGGCAGGACATGATCCCACCATTAGGTTACCATAATTCAAAGGAGAAGCATCGGAGGACTCGAAGAAACACTTGTTTATCTGTGAAAATATCTTGTAAGAAAAACAGATCACAAACAAGGAAACAAAACTTGCAAAGTTAGCTATCACACTAAGGGATCACGCACTGGATTGGTACATGAGTTTAGGAACAAATAGTCCACCAGGGACAACCAGAACGATTGGTGATATCAAGAAGTTGCTAATAAATGAGTTTCAGAAGAAAAGTTTAGAGGACCAATACATGAAAGATATGATAGAAATTAGACAGAAACTAGGAGAATCTGTATGGGAGATTGACTAGAGATTCAAGCAACTGAAGGGAACGCTAAAATATGTCATGAGAGATATGAAACACAAGCACTTGTTTGTCAATTCACTATTACCACACTTGAAATATCCACTGTGACAACAGAAGTTTCAGACACAGGAAGAGGCTCTGCAGGAAGCTCTACAAATGGAAGAGAACCAATATCAGAAGACAGATCCGGACATAAAGGAATTGGAGGAGGATCTGAAGAAATTAACGTTCCATCTAAACCAAAATAAAAGTAAGGAAAGAATAGAAGTCGTATGGTGTATCACATGCAAGACAAAAGGACACCATAAGAACGAATTTCCAACATTCGCGCAGTACATGGAAGAAGGAATGTCGAATCTATTACCAACAGGAGGACTATGGTGCAAATCCGTAATAAACAGGGACACGATCCATATCACTGCCCAATGATGCAAAAATACCAGACAATCCCAAATAGTTCATATTGAAACTTTTGTAAGTCAGTAGGCCATGATGACAAAGACTGTCGTACCATGGAATTTATGAGAGAAAGGACATCAAATGCATATAGGGTGTGGGAAGAAATGATGACAGGGAAAGATACACCTCAATTTAATCAGGCACCACCATAGTATAATACTGTGCCATAAAATTATAACAACATGGAACCTCAATATAACATTGTGAAACCGCAGTATAACGTTGTTGTTACACATTATTTTGGTCACCATGATGATGAATTTACAAGCATGTAATTAGGCCCTCAAAATCATCTTTTGCTTGAGAAAAGTGACTTCTTTCCTCCTCTGCAAAAATACCTTTTAGAAGGACGCCACAGGCTTCCCATAGTGTAAAATGTGGAAATCAAAGATTTTCGTAGGCTNTGGGTGCGACGGCGTTTGAAAGCCAAAAGTGAAAAGAGGTTCAAGAAGTTTCTAGAAGGGGAATATTATGGAATGTGAGGTGGCATCCATATGGTTACGATCCTACTAACTTCTCTGATCTGGTGGGATCATCCTCATCCCTTTAACCACTTCAGCTTCTCCTATATAATAATGGGCTTCTCATGGAAAAGGTTGAGCACAATTAAGAAAAGTTGAGAAAAACATTGTTGGAAGAATAGGGTGGAGATTGTGTGAAGAATACTATTTCAGTTGATTCTTGAGGTCTGCATTCACCCATCAAGATTTTGAAGGTCACCTTCATGCAATCTCCAGAATGAATATATATATGTGTTGGAAGGAATGACCACTAAAAAGGAACTTACAACATCAAGGCATTTCGGTTGTATCTTCCACTTTTATTCAATATAATACAGTGGCATGTTTCTTTCCCATAAAATTATTCTCATTTTATTACATGACTCCTCGATCACATGTCTAAGTTTTCATTGAATATATCATAGTTGCTTTCACTTTGGTTGGTTTGTGTCATTGCAGATCTGGTTTCACAAGAGCACTGGACTGGAGAAGGAACAACAAAGATATAGGGAAGCGAATCTCAAAGGTAAGTCATCAGTTCCTTCATTGGCACTTAGATCAATGATTATAACTTAGGGCAAGTGTCATGTCCTATCTCATTTTGTTCTAGATCCAGGTGGATCTAGGGAGATTAGTTTATGTCTGCATTTACCGATTTATCCAATAACAAAATTGGCGACTCCACTGGGGATACGACTTGATTGTGGTTTTTTTTTGGCGATTTTGTTTTTCCTACTCTTTCTTATCCGAATTTAGTCTTTGAGTCTATGAGAGATCCATTTAGACTCTCTGAGTTTGAAATTTCACAGATATTTTTTACCTTTTTCTCAAATTTCCTTGTTTTTTAGATGTGTCCACATTGCACCCTATACCTAGCCTGCAGAAACCTTTGATTTATGCACCCTAGATATTTTCTTCAGTGCGTACTTTATGCACCCTGTTTGTTTCTAGCCTGTGGAAACTCTAAATTTCCGCACTGTAATGGCTGCTAGCCTGTGGCGGCGTTTGTGAAATGTTTTGAGTGGGGTTTTGGCCTCTGTTGATGCCCAGTTTTTTTATTTAGTCAGATGGGGGAACTTTTTTAGCCAGTGTTTGACTGTTTTCTTATGCTTAACACACTGTTGAATGGTTTTAGAAGATCGAACACCTCTCTTAGTCATTTTCCAGCTTTCATTTTTTATTTTTAAACAACAAGGGTATAATCTCAAAGCTTGTATTTGAGTGCTTGTTTGGTTAAAAATATTGGATTGGATTTGAATTTTTGGATTGATTACATATTATGGATTGCTTGATGATTGAGAATTTGTTTCTTCATTTGCATGTGAGGAAATAGTTTCTCGTCATTTTTTATTTTTGTCTTCATTGAAAGTTTGATTTGGGTGCTTGTTGAAGGTATAAATTTTCTTGGATTTCTTGTATTTTCTCTGCCATGCCCTTGGTCTAGTCTTAGAAAGGAAAAATTTGAAGTTATCCATTCTTTTGAATAATCATACATAAGAAAATTTATTGCATCTAAGAGAAGAGAGCATTGAATAACTTCATTGTTTATTGGTTGTTTGAAATTGTGTTCATTTAAAGAAAAAGGAAGTATATTTCGTAGTTTACATTATTCCAGAAACACCTTCTCTCTGTTGTAAATAGAATTCATCGAATGAAAAATTGCATCATTCATTTCTATTTGCATATTATTGGGTCAAGGTCTTACACAACATCGGTTTCATTCCCGTCTCCCTCTTAAGTAACGACAACCTTTAAAAATATTGCAAAAATCTAAAACTTAACTAGCATTGTTTCTAGGGCTCTTTTACACCAACATTATCTAGGATAGAGCTTTGGAATAGGCGGTGAGACACACTCTCCAAATCACAAAACACACAATAGCATCTTTTGATAAGTGAGTGTAAAATTCCATTTGCAACACTTTGTCCTGGGAAGCCCTTCTCACACAAGGGTCAAACCTGAGGTCGCACTAAGATGGCCAGACTCACTCAGACTCCTTGGAGGGTATACCCATGATTATGTGTGGGAGCTTGCACCAGTGTGTAAGTCCGTTAAGTAGATCATCAATGTAACTTTTCCACCCTAGCCTAACCCCTTCTTGTCTTGGCTTCGTGACGTTGGATTTCATCACCAACTAGGGACTTCAGAATAAGAAGGTTTTGTTTGCTTGGTTTTGATTCCTATATTCTACTAGCGAGTGTTGTTTGTTTACATAGTTGGTCATAGATTTTTTTCGTAAAATTTTTGGTTCAACCAACATTGACCTCCACATCGTTCACATAGGATGCAAGGACTACCTCCAGAAGATCTAGAAGTTTCCCAACCCTTTCTCCCCAACCCACTAGAGGATTCTCCTCAATAGAGTGAGATCCAAGACCACATACCTTCACAAATGAAGAGAACTAACTCTTTAGAAATTTTTTGAATCGTTTCTGATTCTTTGGACGCTTTCCTCTTACCTTTTGGATACGAGAGATGTATTCTCCAACCTAATGCATCCGGAGAACTTGTTGTTGACTCTTCTGGATTACCGACTGGAATCCTTGTTGGCCTTGAAAATGAGGATCCTTTTTGGACCACTGCCATATCTCAAACTCTGACTTCTAGACAGAACCCTCCTAGCTCAGAGGAAGAAGCTAAGATACCTGTCATTTCTGAACCACCCAAAACATCTACTACGTTTATGATACCTTTATATCATTTTAATAGTACAACTTGTTATTTCTTCATTGGTTTAGAGGCTAGTCCTAGCTCAACTATCCCTCTTCATAAGGCCCATTCCACAATGGTCCCAAACACTATGATTATCCCCACCGGGAACACGGTGGCTAGCCAACCTCCTATTGGTACACCGCATTCATCTAGACAAATTCTGTCACTCCCTCTTGGGTATAATTCTTTGAATGCTTCTATCCCCATTCCTACCCAAGTTCCATCTAGAGCTCTTGGAGTCTTTACTCCTCCTAGGTACAATGCTGCTTCCGGTTCAATTCCGATACCATCCTAGTTCCTCTCTAGAGGGTCTTATCCTCCTTTTATAGGAGGATTCAAACCCAGTGGCTCTACTACCTTTGGAATTTCTACTCTGTTATTCACTTATGGTTATCAGATTCCTATTGGGGGAGAGTATAACTCAGGGAGGAAAACTCAATTTGGAGGTCAAACCCAAATTGGGGAATCATCCTCACGTAGAGGACAACCCCTAATCAAAGGATATAATCCACAGTATGGACATAACATCCTGGGATGATTAGACTAGTATTGGAATATTCTTAGTCAAGGAAATCCACAATTGTCTGGGGGGAAAAAACCTCAAGTTATCTCTTTTATACCACCTAGTTCGGGCGAGTCATACCTCGGTTCTTCCAATCCCATTTGGAGTTTGAACGTTCAACCTAGTGTCCCTCCCCAAGGGACCATTCCCAACTAGTACAAC
Organism: Picea mariana; assembly: GCA_032191745.1. Lineage (NCBI taxonomy): Eukaryota > Viridiplantae > Streptophyta > Pinopsida > Pinales > Pinaceae > Picea > Picea mariana. Next base: position 51,472 of record JASDQU010373047.1, read on the forward strand.
CCTATGGGCTACATGCCTCTGCACACACGTCTAAATCTATTGGGACCTTCACCTCACATACAAACTGCTTATGGTCCTACTAGTATACTGATGGGACTCCCTCCCCAAAGTCACCAGTATCCTCTGGTGAATAGAAAATTACCTTTTTTAGCCACTTTGGATCTACCAGATTTGTCTAGAATCTTGAATGATCCTATCCTACATTCTCCCCACTGGCCCATGATTCCGGCCAAATTACCGTCCGACATCCCAAAATTTGACAGTAAACCAGGAGAGGACCCAAATAAACATGTCATGACTTTCCACCTTTGGTGTTCATCCAACTCTTTGATGGATGATTCCATTCGGTTATGACTCTTCCAACGAACTCTCACAGGTTTGGCTACAAAGTGGTATATAGAACTACCACGAGATTTCTTCACTGACTTTAATACCCTAGCCATGGATTTTCTTACACACTACCAATTACTGATCCATTATGAAACAGGAATCGATATCCTAATTTCCTTAAAACAAACTAAGGCCACTCACATCTCTGATCACATTCATGAGTGGAGACAAAGTTGATGTTTGATCAAACTCTATCTTCCTGATCAGTTATTGGCAGAGTGGTTCATGGAATCATTCATGAATGAGATATCTCATGATATTTCCATGGGTAGAGTTGTCACTGAATAATAGGCTATCAGGCACGCTCAGTACCTCAGCCTCGTTTATTCACAAATGGGTACTCTTTACGACTTACTCCCTGATGCACCTCTCCCTTCTATTACCACTACTTCAACTACCCCCTGATTCTTCTCATGCGACTAATGGTGTGATTGGCACTTTCCATGCTCAACCTCAAAATACAAAAGCCTCTCCCACCAATCCCAAGTCCAATGCTTCTAATGTTCAAAATGCTCTATCTCTTACTCCTCCCACCGGCAAAACCTTTGAGGTTAACTCTGTTCAATCTACCCTTACCGAAAAGAATAAATCTAAAAAAGGGAAGGGTATGAATAAGGAGGATAATAATAATCCATATTCTGAGAAAGCCAAAACCCAACCTGTTGATGATAAGGATAAGCGCAAACCCCGATACCCTTGCCTTATCTGTGGTGATGATCACTATACAAAATATTGTTCAAGACGGGTCGAGGTTACTAAGTTCCTCAAAGGGACTGCGAAACCTCCCACACCTATCATTTTGTCTCAACCTTTACCTTCTCAACAGTAGGCCCAACTGGTCATCCATGACCAACCCTCTCCCTCCACTACTTCTTATGCACTCATGTGTACTAGTGATTACGGAAAGAATGATGTTACAATGACCACTCAAGCAAAAGATTATTCTTCCTCAAAGGAGAAGGTTGACGATATACCACCTTCATTGGTTCAAAAACCTTCTTCAACTTCACCTCCTAATGGTCCTCTTCATCTCAAAAGACCGAGTCTCGATACAGTTCTTCGCCCTCCCCCAAAGGGCATTGTTTGAAAGTCTGCCTTCAACCCTCATGCACGTGTTGCTCAGATATACAGTATTGTAGAAGATCTGGTGCAAGCACCTTCTGCGATGTCAGTTCTTGAAGTCCTACAAATTTTCCCCACTCAACAGAAGGCACTGCTAAAGGCTATCGGTGGAATTTATCCTACGAATACAAATTTGTTTTTTTTACCTCGAAGATCTTATTACTAGACTCCCCCTCAATTAGCATTCCAAATACAAGTTGTTTTCTCCAACAAGAATATCTGTAGGATTATTATTGATGAGGGTACCTCCATGTGTGTAATGTCTATTTCCTATTGGAAATCCATCGACTCTCCTCCTCTTACTGAATCACATAACACCCTAAAAGCCTTTAATAGCTCTGGCTTTTAACCCTACGGTGTACTTCCTTTGTTGTCTATTACGTTGGAAGGAAAATTGGTCAACATTGAATTTGAGGTCTTTTATGCACCTCTCGATTATAACCTCTTAGTTGTCCATAGATGGATTGACGCGATGCGCACCATTGTGTCTACCCTTTTTTTCCTTTTACGTTTTCCACATCACGGAAAGGTCATCACTGTTGACCAGCTAGCCTTTTTCAACTCTGACACTTGTAATAGCAACATACCTTTTATCGCAAAGACACCTCCTAGTTATGAGAATGTTGGTGTGGGCCTACTTAAAGATTCCACTGTGATGGGAATATTCTTGATCCCACCTCCTGATGTTCCACCTCCTTTGGTTGCCTCGATCAACATGATTTCCACCTCTATTCACCAAACTTACTCGTCTTCTGACCCATGGGTAATACCTGAACCTGGTGATTATCCTTGCTATGGAAACCAAATGCCTTTAAGTCCAGTTGAATCTGCCTATCATGCCATTCAATTGGCAACCCCTTTCACCCCTTCTCTTATTGATTCATCTCCTAACCCGTTCCACACCTTTTTTCCCACAGATGAGATGATTATGTCGGTTATGTTGATGGAAGACACCCCTTGGGATGGACATCATTGTTCCATTCTCTTCCTCAAACAACACACCATCGAGAGTTACCAACGGATCTCGACTCCGTCGACTATTGCTTTCACTTCCTCTCCTCCCAAGACATCAAACAACATGTTATATGAAGGGAACTTAAATAATATTTTTCCCACCATCCCCCTCGACATATCCATTAAACCTGTAGTTGTTGAAAATGTTCACATCGGAGCTTCATGCTCTACTAATGAGGTTGTTGCCTATAAATCACTTTTCCAAGAGTTTTGTGAAATATTCGCTTGGAGATATGAAGAAATTCTAGGTATTGACCCTAATATTGTTTTCCATGAAATTAATACATACCAGAGCACTAGACCCATCCGGTAGAGACTTTGTCCGATCCACCCCCGTAAAGCAGCTGTTATTAAGCTTGAAGTCAAAAAACTTCTTAAAACTAGCTTTATTTATCCTATGGCTTTAAATGATTGGGTATCCAATCTCGTTCCAGTCAACAAGAAACAAGGTATGATCCATGTCTGTGTCAATTATAGGGATATAAATCAAGCTTGTCCTAAAGACAACTTTCCCACCCCCTTCGTTGACTAGATTGTCAACGATTGCATCGGGAGTGAAATATTCTCTTTAATGGATGGTTTCTCGGGCTATAATCAAATCAACATCTTGCCCGCGGATCAACACAAAACCACTTTTATTTGTCCTTGGGGTACCTTTGCCTACCAGAAACTACCCTTCGGTTTAAAGAACGTCGGTGTGACTTTTCAACGTGCCATGTCTTACACTTTTCATGACATTAAGCACATTGTACAACAATATCTAGATGACTTACCAGCGCATTCCATGTATTGTAGTGACCATCTAGCACACCTCCAAGCCATTTTCCTTCATTGTCGGTTCTATTGTATACACTTAAACCCACACAAATATTTCTGTGTGGAGTCCGGCTAACTTCTAGTTTTTATCGTGTCACACTAGGGGATCAGGGTCGATCCTCTGAAGGTCAAGGCAATCCTCAATCTCCCTCCTTCTTCACTTCACCAGCTTCAAAGTTTGCAAGGGAAGGCAAACTTTTTACGTCATTTCATCCCAAACTATGCTCAATTAACACTCGGATTTACTCGAATACTAAAGAAAGGTTTTGAGTTTGTATGGGATTCCACTGGAAACAAAGATTTCGAAGCTTTGAAACTAACATTAACCCGTACCCTGTTACTTTTCCCACCTGATTATAGTCGAGATTACTTCCTTTATCTAGTTGCTTTGGACTCAACCATCGCCATGGTTCTCATCCAAGAAGATGATTTACACGACGAACATGTCATATATTATTTGAGTCGAAGTCTCACGACTACTGAAGCCAAATACTTGTTGAAAAACTGGCCTTGGAAGCCATTCAGGCTGTCCAATGTTTCCGTCACTATATCTTATTATGCAAGACTATTGTAATTTCCGATTGCAACCCCATGCAGTAGATTCCTACATGCCAATTGCTAGAGGGGAAATACTCCAAGTGGATAGTAATTCTCCAAGAGTTTGACTTAGAATTTGAACGTGCTAAGTCTAAGAAATCCTTGGTGTTTGCCGAACTTATATGTGACCTTCCTTGCACTAAGACAAAGAATGTAGCAGAGGATTCTTTACCTGACGAATTCCTTTTCTGATCAGTTCTGATGACCTTTGGTATGGGGATATCATTATCTATCTCCAAACTCATACTTTCTGGCCCGATTTGTCTAGCACTAACTGTCATCGCATACGTTACCAAGCCCATCAGTACATTATCCTCGGAGACACTCTTTATTGTCGTGGAGTTGACTCTGTTTTTCGACGATGTCTCACCTATGATGAAGTTGAGAAAGATTTGAATGACTACCACTCTGGATCATGTGGTGGTCACATGTCTAGGTATGCTACTGCTCAAAATATCTTACGAACAGGTTATTTTTGGCCTTCTTTATTCAAAGATTATATTATTTCCGTCCAAAAATGCCATGCTTTCCAAACATACAACAACAAGATAAGATCGCATCCTCCTCCCTTACACCCTGTAGTTTTTTCTAGACCTTTCGCAAAATGGGGTATCAATTTCATGACATGTAACCCTCACTCGGTCAAGGGGCATGGATACATTATCATAGCTGTAGATTATTTCGCGAAATGGGCCGAGGTGATGCCTACTTTCAACAATACTGGGAAAACTGCAGCCATGTTCATATTTAATTATATTATTACTTGATTCAGGATCCCGCAATCTATCGTTATTGATCATGGTAGCCATTTTCAAAACTTATGATGTTTGAACTTACTGAAAAGTTGGGTTTTCGGCATGAAAACTCAACCCCCTACTATCCACAGGCCAACAGCCAAGTTGAAGCAATAAATAAAATCCTTATCACTATGCTTCATCGAATAATAGGAATCCATAAGACTACTTGACACACGATGTTGTTTTCAGCATTATGGACCTATTGAACGTCTTTGAAGTCTTCTACGGGATTTACCCCCTTTCAACTAGTCTACGAATTTAAAGTCGTTCTCTCGATTGAATGTGAAATACCATCTTTGAAGCTAGCCGTCGAACTTCTCCCAAACACCTCTATCAAAGAGGAACGTCTATTGTATCTTATGCAATTAGACAAGACCCGTCATGATGCCACCCTAGTTATTGAAACCTAGAAGAAATGCGTAAAATCCCAATATGACAAGCATGTCAAGCCACGTGTTTTCTCTAAGGGAGATCTAGTTGTCCTCTATGAATAAGATCGTGATCTGCTAGGAGCCAAAAAATTTGAAGTTGTGTGGCGTGGTCCATATATCGTCAAACGAATGTTAGAGAAGGGAGCTTATGAGTTAGTAGATTATGATGAAATTCCTTTGAGTGAACCCAGAAATGGGTTTTACTTGAAGAAGTACTATGCTTAGAATTTCTCTGCATGAGTGCTTGTACTTTTACTGTACCATACTCGTGTGTGTTACTTTTGTGTGTTTTTCATTATTTGGTTTTGACCCCCAACTGCTTACCTTGTGTTGTGCTTGGTTTCCATATGTCGACATATTATCTACCCTACATTGGCTTCATCGATGGTGCTAGCCATAGTACACTGAACCTAGCTTCTGTTTCTTAGGCAATCTATGCACCCACCAATGAACTTATTAGTTTACAAGGTTTTTTCCTCAGTCGTGCAACCAATAATATCGTAGAATATAGAGTATTCATTGAATTATTTCTCGATGTTATCTCACTTGGGATTTGTCACTTCGTTGTACGACTTGATTCACAGCTAGTAGTGCTCCAATTAAATAATGTCTACACTATTTGAAGTCCTACGTTGTTACGGGTATATCTACGAGTTCGTCTCTTGGAACTTTATTTTGATTATATTGAATATCAACACATTCCTATATGTCTAAATACATTAACTAATGCTCTAGCTAATTATGTGTTAGACAGACATTTGAGACATTTATAAATCCAATCACACATTACACATTGTATATAAAAGAAGAGTAAGCCGGTAGAAGCCTCATGTATATATATAATGAAAATGTTTTACAAAAAGTGTTTTCCATCCAAGGACCAAAATATCAAAATATAGAGCCCATGGCTCCTACAAAATAACATCATGGATGTCGCTCGTGATAGCACACTACTGCCCGTGCTACTCGACGAAGTAACCGACTAAGTAAGCCGGACACGCCTACAGTATGGCGTTGATAACACCTCGGGACCTCCTCGATCGACATGTCGGGGATGCCTATCGTCAAGCGTTCTAAGTTCTACTCCATCGTCTCATAGTCATCGACATCCCACCCTGCTACCACACGTGCCTCTCCTCACCTTTGAATCAAAGATGTGCCCAGAGGTCGATGCATCCCTGCATCTAAATAGTCAAAAGTATCTGATTAGTCTTTAGATTGAAAAGACAAAAAACATCTAATATCCTAAAAACCAAAAAGCACTATAAAGAACAAAATGTATTTCTTACCTAGATCTCCCCACTGAAATCCCTCAGGGATAGCCAAGTCGGGATCACCCTGAAATTCTAGACCGGCATATGCATAATCATCAATCATCAAGATTTGGGGCCTTAACCAGTCAAAAAACACATCATTGTACTTGATAATAGGTCCCTCTACATGTCGAGCCATAAGGTCACACCACCATTTCATTCTTGGGTCTCGTGGGGGTGGTATTCTTCACTCTACCTGTAGCCAAAAATGGGGGACTCTTTCTAAGAAGAAAGAAACCAAAATGGACCCATACCCAAACTTCTTTAGGTCTCCTCTCTTGTTTTTAGTGAGTTGTGTCTTCATACTGTGGAGCACACCATCACACCAATTGAATACTTGAGGTTCCAGACATTCAATGGCATATTGAAAATAACTCTAGAGCACCATGTGCGGGGACACGCTTCCTGCCATCTATGCAATGGTAAAGAGGATGATTCTGAGAGTCAGATCTCGCACACCTTGGATATCCACTTTACCTTTGCGTATTTTGGTGTCAGTTTCACAGTGCCAATGGATATACTCGCTCATCGGCAAGCCACCACCTCGACCCCCTGTCAGATTCACATGTGCCCCACGATGGGATAGCCCCATCAGAAAATAAATATCCTCAATTTCCAAGGAAAACACATGAACACCCATGTGAAATACTTGTTGTTCCACGTCCCACATATGAACCAGGTACTCTAATAGTCTCTGTTGGGCTCTCATACCCTGGATCTTGAAAACTTTCAATCGGCCACATTGTCAAAGAGAATCAATGGTTCCTGGATCATTTAAAGCCATAGATTCATCATCTTCATGCTCAAGTTCTCTCCATTCCAACATTTTTGCAATCAAACACCTGCATGGAAGTAAGAGAGGATAGTTAGCACCCTTATCCAACTTTTTTGGAATTCTTTTTTGGGTCAACGCTTTCTTTTATTTTTTGGTTTTCGGTCGCCATAACTGAGCTTCAGCTACAGTACAGGATTTACATAGGCGAGCCATTGGGCACCTAAGACGGCCCCAGTGCATACGTACCTAACCAAAAATCACCTAAAAAATCATTTTTGACCACCAAAAATAAATTTTAAACAATTGAAAAGTAAGAAGATGAAGAACTTATTGTTTTCACGGAAATCATTCACCGATTAATCACCTATGCTCCTCGTAATCGACCACTGATGTAAGGGGTGAAAAAGGGTTTTTTAGACAAGTTCCTGACCAAATACAAATGAAACGGTAAAAAATAACTCTCACTCTTATTTATTTCATTTTTTACCCTTTTTTATAATATTTTGGACTATATAAATGTGTTTGGTTATAAACCCTCAACACTAATAGTCTCGTGAGTGTCTTGTTTCTTGTAGGAAGAAGACTAGAGTCCTATTTAATGGAGTATGGATATTTGTTCCATAATTTGTTTTCTCTTCGTTACGAATATCGATACTTTTTAGGGTTTTTTAGTAAAACCTCGAGTTCACTATTCATTCGTTCTCGTGCTCAAAAATTTATGAGAATGCAACTGAGTATACTTTTGTCGTCCTTTCGTACTCATCTTGGTAACACGAAAAGCAACACACATGAAGTAGAATTTAAGCTCTTTTCACACTCCATAAAAATGAAATGATTGTCGAGCAACCTTGTTCTGTTCATGCTCATAAAAGTATTTGAATAAAACGTTCGATGGGCGATAGTTTATCACTTTTTTGGTCCTGTCGAACTATTTTACGAAAAAGGAACTAAGAGAGTTCTCTTTAAAGTGTTTTTCAGACTCGATAAACATGAAAAACCCCGAGTTTTCTATCTTTGGACTCGTTAAACAAGCATTGAAAGACCCACATGGGACCGAACCATTCCTTCTTAGGGTTCGTTAAAAATACTCCAAAGGAGTCGTCCAAAGGATGAGCTTACATTACAATCATATGTTATCCTTCTCAACCTTGCGTAAAAATAAAGAGGTACTCGCCATAAATGGTGGGGGAAAATTTGGGAAAGAGATTTGTTTATGTACTTGTGTTAGTGGCACTACTAGTTGCTCTTGAACATGACACCCCCTTCATCATTTGAATCCGAGTTGGGAAATCCATTTGTCTCTCGTATGACTGTTTGCAAGTCTACATCTTGGGTCTTTTTGAGTTAATGTTGCCAAGACTGTTGTTGTGTCATCCATATGTTCAAGATCAGTCCAAATAATCCCTCCCTTGAGTCAGCCATATGCATTGTCATTTATTACCATGTCGGCCTTCCCTGTGTCAATTTCGGATGATTTTCATACTTTGATCTACCCTTAATATGTTACTTATTTCATGTCACTGATGGGGGATACATCAAGGCTCTCCTATGACAAGTCTCTTCCTGTCGACTTCACTCATTATCCAGGGATGAGACATAGAAATCATTTATCACCTTAGAGCATGCATTCCCTAATGGCAAGTTTCTTTGCTCTCAACAGTGAATTCACATCATTGGTCCCTGATCAAGGGATTTCATTGAGTGTTCGACTTCAGCTCATTTATTAACATTCGTTGGATTTTACTAAGGTGCCTTGGGATTCATTGACATCAATGTTGATTTCCCTCGCACTTGTTAACAATTTTCATCAATGGTCAGTAATCAAGTGGTTTCTTCCATGTTCGACTTCAACACCTGTAATCGCATGGTTAGATTCGTACTTACGGATGACGGGATTGAAGACCCTGAATCTTATATTTTTGGTCCAGGTTGCGATGGAGTATTTATGATTTGAATTGACACATAGATCCACTTTATATGTATCTTGGTTGTGTCTGAATTTACACTTTCTAATACATAGATCCACGGTGTATTTCTGGTGGCTATGTAGAATCTTGACGACATGGATCCATGGTGTATAATTGGTGGCCATGAATTACATTTATGAGTTCAATCATTTGTAGTCTGAACATGAGAATGCCTACTTAAGATATGGTATCATATTGTGCAAATGCTTGTTTGTTTGCAGGTTCCCGATTGGTGCGTTCTTTGTTCCTGACACACACACATATTTTACAAAGTATTTTGGTCGTCACAAGTTTCGACCTCATACTTTGGGGGGCATTATGTTACAGATTATTTTGGTCACCCTGATGATGAATTTACAAGCATGTAATAAGGCCCTCAAAATCATCTTTTGCCTAAGCAAAGTGACTACTTTCCTCCCATGCAAGACTACTTTTTAGAAGGACGTCGCAGGCTACCCATAGTGTATAGTGCCGAAATCAAATATTTTCGTAGGCTGCTCTATAGTTGGCCTGTGGGATTTTCATGGGCTGCTATATAGGCAAGGTGTAGTGGCGTTTGAAAGACAAAAGAGGAAAGAGGTTCAAGAAGTTTCTAGAAGGGGAATCTTCTAGAGTGTGAGGTGGAGTCCGTATGGTTACGATCCTACTGACTTCTCTAATCTAGTGGGATCATCCTCATCCCTTTAACCACTCTAGCTTCTCCTATATAATAATGGGCTTCTCATGGAAAAGGTTGAGCACAGTTAAGAAAAGTTGAGCAAAGGATTGCTAGAAGAATAGGCTAGAGATTGTGTGAAGAATACTATTTCAGTTGATGCTTGAGGTCTGCATTCACCCATCAAGCTTTTGAAGATCACCTTCATGCAAGCTTCGGAATGAATATATATGTGTGTTGGAACGAAGGACCACTAAAATGGAACTTACGACATCAAGGCATTTCAGTTGTATCTTCCACTTTTATTCAATATAATACAGTAGCATATTTCTTTCCCATAAAATTATTCTCATTTTATTACATGAATCCTTGATCATATGTCTAAGTTTTCATTGAATCTATCATAGTTTCTTTCACTTTGGTTGGTTTGTGTCATTGCATATTTGGTTTCATAAGAGCACCGTAGCGAAGAAAGAACAATAAATATATAGGAAAGTGATCTGAAAGGTAAGTCATCAATTTCTTCTTTGACACTTAGATCAATGATTATAACTTAGGGGAAGTGTCATGTCATGTATTGTTTTTTTCTAGATCCAGGTGGATCTAGGCAGATTAGTTTATGTCTGCATTTACTGATTTATCCAATAACACTTGTGCAGTACAATAAGGTACCTCAATACAATACACCGCGTGGAGATCGCATTGGGTACAGAGGAGGAGGACAAGGCAGAGGAGGATTTGGACAAGGAATAGGTTTAGTGGTATGTCAAAAATGTCAACAAAAAGGACACTATGAAAGAGGATGCCCACTTCCACCAGTGGCTTGTATGTATTGTCGCACATTGGATCATGACACGAAAGAATGTCTGACATTATTGGGGAAGATCTAGGAAAAGAGGAATCATAACAATCAAAATGTTTAATGGATTTCAATAGAAGTGATGGATGAAGGAAGAAACATCAACATAGTTACATGCGGAGGAGATAAAAAAGGAAAAGACGCAGTGTGACAAGAGCTAGTACACCATCAATGGGTGAAGAAGAATGTCGAACCATGAAAGAAGTTTGATGTGCAGAACGAGAAGGAGATATTTAAGCAAGCCAGACAAGAGTTTTTGAAGCCTAGCATTACTTCGACCTCAACCGCACAACATAGTAAGGAAGTACCAGAGTATGATATGCCTCCATCGTTGGATCATACTAAAGAAATGCATCCCCTAGGACAAGTAAGTACAATTAAAGGATTTTTGCAATCATGTGTAAAATTACTAAATGATCCATATTCTATAAAAGTATTACAAAATATTATAGAAAGATGTAGTGTAGAGACATAAGGAAATCTAAAAGAGAAAAAAATCAATCATCTACATACAAGGAGAAGAACAATTAGGGAGTTCAGGCTGAACGCCAATATTGGAGATTTCAACATGGGAGATATCATACTGGATCTAGGCTCCGAAGTCAATGGATTGCCCAAAAATAAATGGCAATGTATGGGAGAGACCAGATTAGGATATTCACCTATCCAGCTGAAACTGGCAAACCAACATGGAGTTCTACCAATTGGGATACTAAAAGGAGTGACAGTAGACCTGGATGGAGTGCGCACTAAATCTAATTTCAAAGTAATAGAGATAGTGGACAACACAACACCTTACCCAACCTTAATCAGATTGTATTGGACATTTGATAACCATGCCATAATCAACTTAAAGACATGAAAGAAGACATTTGATTTAGGAGAATACAAGGTCATTGCGCCATTAGACCCATCGGAAGGGGAAAGGTTCGTAGAGCCTACTTTCTTGGACTTGGAGGAAAGTATCCAGTTGTAAAGAACAACTGCGAGCGATGAGGATTATGTAAACCCAATTGTATATGGGATACTCAGTTGGCAGAGCATTATCTCATGTGAGACAAACTCAGATACAGGTTTAGAAAATGGGCAACAGAGTCTACATGAAGTTTCAACAATAAGATGTGCAAGAATAAACCGTGTAGTAAGATGGGTAGGTATGGAGATAAGGGAACCACCAAACTTCAACGGGGTAAACGATCTTGAGGCATTATTGACACTTTATGAAGACAAAGTGTTAGAAAATTAGAGACTCTTAGCACTAGATATAGAACTCAAGGCCACACCTGCAAGATGGTGGGGCGCACACAAAGAAACAATCAAGGATTGGTACCAATGTAAGTAGTTACTGCACATTAGGTTTGGCTCAGAACAAAGAATCAAACAACAATAGAAATATGATGGACAAGGGGCACCAATGGAACACTTGGAGAAGTGCAGAGCATTGTGGAAAATGAGACCCCTAGAGGAATGGCCTCATCATTTTGTACACATATTAGAGGGCATCCCAGGGAACTAGTATACAGACCAGGAACTGTGCAGAGGAACTATAAGTTGGATAGTACTACAAGAGAACTTTACACTAACTTTCTCATTTGAGCATGAGAACCCCAAAATAGATGCAACACTTAAACAAATAAGAGGGGTGATATTCATTAAGGAGCCAGAAGTTGAACTTATAACAAAAGAACAACATCGAAACAGACAAATAGTGAAAGAACTTGTGTCATGCTACCATGCATAGGAAGAAGTACCAGATGAAGACGATCTTCATGATATTCATATTGGGTAAGTTGAAGGCGAAAGAGGGGTGGAAGTTCCACCTCTAGAATCAGAAGTAATTGTTGCGCTGATCAAGGTGAATAAAGCCAACATTGGGACAGTTGAGAATCCCAAAATGGCCAGCATTGGAGACTACTTGGATGAGAAAACAATGGAAAGAATAACAAAGTTATTACGCAATTACAACGACCTGTTCCCCACAACATTCACATAAATGAAAGGCATAGCAGGATAGCTAGGTGAAATGAAGATACCATTAAGAGTTGAGGCAAGACCAATCAGACAATGACCATAAAGACTAAATCTGATATATAAGCAAAAAGTTAAAGATGAGATCGACTAGATGCTAGAAGCGGGAATCATAAAACCTGTGGAAGATCAGAATGGATAAGCCTAATGGTAGTGTAGGATAAAAAACAATGCAAGATAAGAATATGCATATACTTGAGGAAGTTGAATGATGTGTTCCTACATGATCCGTTCCCTACACATTTCACGGATGAGGTGTTGGAGAACGTAGGAGTGTAGGAAGTTTATTCATTCACCAATGGATTTTCAGGATACCATCAGATCAAGATAGCACCGAAAGATAGAGACAATACCACTTTTGCTACAGAATGGGGATCCTACCAGTACACAGTCATGTTGTTTGGACTAAAGAATGCACCAACAATATTTTCTAGAGTAGTCATAGCTGTATTTAATGAATTTATCCACCAGTTTCTAGAGGTATACTTGGACGATTGGAAATTCTATAGTTTGTTGAAAGACCATGTAGAGGCCTTGCGGCTGATGTTAGAAAGATGCAGGCAGCACCAGATATCATTAAACATCAATAAGTGCATCTTCAGAACACCTTTTGGGATACTATTGGGCCATATAGTATGCAAGAAAGGTTTATTAGTAGATCCTGCCAAGATCGCAGTAATCGTTAACCTACCACCACCAAAAACAGTTCGTCAACTAAGAGGGACATTGGGACACACAAGATACTACAAAATTTTATAAAAGGTTATGTGTAGAGCACCGCACTAATGGAGAAATTTCTAAGGAAAGACACAAAGTTCCAATGGAATGAATATTGTCAACACGGTCTAGACACGTTGAAAGAAAATATGGTAACCACACCAATACTAGTATTCCCAAACTGAGAGAATACATTTCACGTACATGTAGATGCATCGATCATAGCACTTGGAGCTATTCTAGTGGCACAACCAGGAGCAGGGGATTTGGACCATCCTATAGCATTTGTGAGTATAAACTGTCAGAATCAGAGAATAACTACAATACTAGAGAGCTAGAAGGTCTGGCAATACTGCATGCACTTAATAAGTTCATACATTACTTAGTAGGAAAACATTTTAAGATTTTCACAGATCCTTAGTGCTCAAGTACCTAGTCAACAAGCCAGTGTTGGGAGGGAGAATTTGCAGATGGATATTTTTGTTTCAAGAATTTGATTTTGAGGTAATAGTTAAGCCAAGGAAGCTGAACACAAGACCTGATCACCTATCAAGGATCACGAATGGGGAGGAACCTACAAATCTAGAGGACAATTTTTCGAACACACAGCTATTTTCAGTCCAGATCATCGACAAATACTTCACAAACATTATCCAATACTTGAGTACAGATACTACACCACAAGAATATAACACTTTGCAGAAGAAAAACCTGGTATTCGAGGCTGCAAACTATCAGTTGATTGCAATACACTTATACAAAATGGGCGCATATAGCATCTTGAGAAGTTGTGTGATAGAACATGAAATACCAAGTATTTTAGAAGAATCCCGTGAGGGAATAATAGGAGGACACTATGCAGGAAAATCTATTGCGTGCAGGACTATGGTGGCTGACCATTCACAGAGACTCAAAAGAGTACTGCCAGAAATGCGATGTATGCCAGAGGGTTGTGTTGAGGGGTCCTAAATCCTTTTAACTCAATAGAAGGAACCAAACCCACCATCGAGGCCCAATTAGACTCTGTAGCATTTAATAGTGGAATTGTTCTCCAGATCTTGTGATCCGGCCGAAATAATCCATGGGATTTACGTTTTCTTATGAAGGCTTTCTCCTTCAATTTGAACGTTCTATTTTTGTGTTTTCTCTTAGGTGGGACTAATATAAGATAAAGCCGGTATAAACCAACTAAGTGACAAAGTGGGAACAAAATTAACTACTATAGAATAAGTTGATCTTGGGATAACCCTTTCACTCTAGCATGCAGACAATGATCGTCTACCACAGGCCTAGTACTAATACGTTAACCATGTGGGTACTCCAATTACTGAATAAGATACAATTTATCATAATAAAACATGCATGAAATAAACAATGGAAAGTAAAATAATTCACTCAACTATAATCATCAATCACATAATAATACAACGGTTTATTTTCATCATTAAAGACAAGAAATGTAAAACATTGAATCAGATAACTTATCAACAAATTTAGTATCTCTTACTCATTACAACACCCATTCATGAGAGGAAATAAGAAATAATTCTTCTCCACATCCAATCATGCATGCATTTGATGAAAAACACAAACTTGTCTCTGGTCCCAAAAAGGACTTCTCAATTAAAGGCAGCTCTGAAATAGTTCTTAACAAAACAAAAAATGAGGGTCTTTGCAACAACCATCGACCTCTTGCTAATAGGTCGATCCTCTTATTTATAGCATACTATTAACTAAAAATAACTATTAAAGTGAAAATAAGTGAAACAAAACTCGCCACATGGTTCTCTCTTCGATCAGTTTTTTTAAGAGTCATCTCAGGATATCACTTAAGTGGGTGACTCTTCTTGTACTCTGACCACTTGATGAACAGATCCTCACATGTGTTGGCATACGAGAATATATCTTGTTCCATTGTGGTCAAGTGAATCTCTCTTATCTCTACTGCTTGTGCCCAATACTTGACTATTCTGGCACTTAACTATTGCATCATAGCCTGAGCTTTGATTGGGTGCTCCATGAACTCGCACCTGAACTGGTGCCATATCTGTCACCTTAGCTATTTCATCAGCCCATGATGATTCTTGTTGGGCGTGAGTCTTGACTATGTCACACAGGTCGATAAAGTCGTTGGGTGTGCCAAAATTAGGGAGGCCAATGTCTTTCATTACCTAGTTGATCTTGATCCATCATTTCTCACACTTGGCCCACTTTTCTTAGCTTTCCCGATGAGGTTCCCGATCCATTTTTGCCTAATATTCGACTGATTTCTTTATGAGATCAAGGATGCTCTCTTTTAACACCCGAATGTCATTCTCTTCTATATCTTGGACCTGTTGGACTGCACTGATATAGTTGACCCTTTCCACGGCTTGTTGTTCATTATCATACCACCTCTCCATATATTTTCACATCACAAGTGCCATGATGATGTCCTCCTGAAGCTCAACTATCCTTGTAGTGAATAGGTTCCTCTCATCTGTAAATTTTCCATAGACCTCCTATAATTCGCTCCTTAGGAACACCGCGGCCTGTGTGGCATCATGATAATATTTCTCCAAGTGGCACAAATATTTCAATTCCTTCAGGGCAGTGGCCAACTCCTATTCATCTCTTTTAACTCTGTCCAGGGTGGCATCTGTGATTTCCATCCCTGTACTGATATGTTCAAATGTCTTAACATGCTCTGTTTTAATCAAATTTTCCTGTGTAGTGATGAGGATGGAGTGATCTAAAGTGATCCTCCTCTTCTTGGTGGTTCTCTAGATGATAGCTTTATTTTTTCGGTCATAAGTGATGACATGTATGTGAGCTACCTCGTCCATGGGTTCGGGGTTTTGTTGATATCCTCAAGTGTGTGTATTCCACAGACTCCCGATGGTATATATTTGTTCAATATTGGGTTCTTGAACTTCCTCTCTGTGTTCTGAAGGCCTAGCTTATGTTTGTCCCTCATCGGGGAGTTGAGTACCAATTGAAAATGAGGCATCGGGGGTAGGATTGGTACTTACTTGATCATCGTTCGTTGAGATGCCCATTTGTTGTTGTGAAGCTTCTTCCTTTTGTTCACCCGACCCTGGCTCATACTTTGGACTGTCCACTTGGGTCTCCGGTGCATTGGGAAGCTTAGTGTCTAAGACACTCTCAATTTCTTGTTCATTCTATGGAATCCCCTGAATTTGAGCATCGAAAACTGAGGAAGATGTCTTCTCTGGATCCTTT
>JASDQU010373047.1:70547-87765 GCA_032191745.1 Picea mariana
GAGGAATTGTTCTTGAAATCGAAATAAATCCTTTAGTGACTGCGTACAAAGAAACACTGGATAAAATATATATATGAAGTGTAAGCATGAAAAATCCACATACTGGTACATACCTATAAATCTTGCTAAACCTGATTATTTTATACTCATGGGATCTCTGCAGCTTTTGAATTACTCATCTCACTTCTTTGAATGCTCTGAAACTTCTTTGCGTGCATAATGGTTTCGTTTACAATGGCCCAAGAGAATTTAAACTAGGGAATAACTTACTGTGTCGTATCAACCATTTAATTTGGGTGATCAGTGAAATTCAAAAAAATCTGTCACTGAATCTCTACAACTAGAATTCATTGTGGGTTGACGGCGGAGGCACGGAGGGTGATGTGGTCTATCGATAATTTCAAACGGTTGTTTTGATTCACACACGAAGTAGCAACTAATTTATGATTTGGAATTAATTAGTCCCTTAAATGCTCTGAATATAATCATATCTAGCACTAAAACGTCCCATTGTGTCACTTTCTCAGTGGGTGGATCAGGGATCCGCGATGTGCTATGGGCATTTTTTTTTCTATCCTTCTGCGAAAAGCCTTTGATGCCGATCGATTTCATCGTAAGGTTCCGACGTGGTAAAACTGACTCGGAGGTGTGACTTGGACCTAGGGGACCAAGAATGATTCGGGGTAAAACTAGATCGTACAGTTCTCCAAGATGGGGAAATACACATGGCGTTGAAGATCTGTGACTYAATTCACGTGTACTAGTCAGAGTCAGGACATTCTTCAAGTTGTGCGTTCTAAAATAAACATGGGCTCATTGATGTCGATAAATGTATCGGGGGTCAGCGATTGGGGATAAACCTATCACTTTTTTTTATTTATATTATCTTCCTCTATACACTCTCGATGTCGAAACACTTGGGGAATCGATTATCAAGGAAAACTCTTTAGCGTGGTCAAAATGCTCGTCGTGATTCGATCTTCTTCGATTTGGATAATCGCATTGGGTATCAACTATTGGAGATATTGTTTCTTTCTTCTTTAATGTTTAATCCCTTTGCCTTTTACTGATGTCGATCGGGGATCAACTATCGACGATGACCATATGTGATACTTGTCGTGAAACAAAAATTCCTTTCGTCGATACTGGGGAAGATCGGTGTTTGTCGACTGAGGTTTCCCGAGTGATTCTTTTTCACTTCTTAATTCCTTCTGATTTTGAATCTTGAGCACGTCGTGTGAAGTGTTTTTGGCTGTTGATTCCTTATTTAAGTTTTAAGACTTTTTAATTGATGGGGTTTCATAATGTTAGAAACAGTCTTGAAAAGTTAATGAGAGTCATGATAATAAGAAAAAGGAAAAACACTTCCATAAAAATAAATCGAATCAGACAATGCAAAGATCAAGTGGTACCCAAAAAGTAAAAAATGACATAGGATTTTTAGGGTGTGTTGAGTGATCAACAAATGCCGACTTACTAGGCAAAATCATAATCTTTGTTCCTTCCTTGGTCTCGATTGATGTAAAAGCTAGTGAATAACTTAACGGGTTTTTATCAGAGGCCCTTTTACCCTTGCATTTGAAATTCCTCAGTTGACGCATATGGGCCTACCTATGGGGTTTTCAACCTTTATTCAACCTTTATTTCCTATAACCCTGACTCAAGCCCCTTTTGAAAAAAGTATAGTAAAGAATTCACTGGCACTAGGCATTTTATTTACCCTTATTCATTTGATACGGTGTTGCTCTGCTGCAAGAAAGCATCCATAGCCCCGGCGGAGTCACCCCTTCATCACAGACCTTGCTCTGCTGCCAGCGAGCATCCATAGCCCCGACGGATATATCTACATACCCTCTCCAGTTGTGTGCTCATTTGATATAGTTAATTTTATTTTTCGGTAGAATGCCCTGAGTGAGTGGGAGAGGAGGACGTTTGTTATTTGCAAGAATGAGATGGTTAAGGTGAAATTTTGCAAGATCTATCTTTGAGGTACATGTAGTCCTTTCTAGATTACTATATTTGCCTTAAGGTTTTCACCAGACCACCAGGCGGACACTTCCATGTTTCTCCAAAGTTGTTCATCTACGCAAGTTAGGTAGAGAATCCCTTGAAACAGCCACGGGTTCCCCAACGTTTCTTAAGTTGTATGTGGATGACAAGTTAGGAACATAGTTCACCATGTCACATGATTTGAAGTCAAACATTGTCTTTCTAAACACAATCTTCAAAATCTTCGAAGAACAATCGCAAAATATTAAAAAAAAAGGCATTTCGCAATCGACGTGTCTAAAATAGACATCGTAAAAACATAAACATAGATTTTTTTTTTAATGGAAATATTGTTTTAGGGCTTGGCCATTCACTGGGAGGGTTTCAGGTTCCCCCCTTAGATTCTGCAGTCGATGCGTGCCTAACCCAATCTTCTTGTCCACCTGGAAAGGTTTGAGCCACAGATTTTGAAACTTAGAATGTTTTCCTTTAGGCTCATTTGCTTTGTCCCATTTTAGGACTAAGTCTCCTACTTCAAAATTATTCTCTTTAGCCTTATGCTTATAAAACCACCTTTTAACTATCTACTAGTGGGCTATGAGTTTTGATTTATCTTTCTCCCTTTCTTCTTTTGACATGAGCAGGGTGTCAATTCTTTGTTGTAAGATTGATGAGGGCTTCCCTCTGGACTCCTGAGCAAGTTGAAGAGATGGAAGATATAGCTCGTTCAGGAGAATGGCTTCCTGTCTGTATACTATAAAGTATGGGGAATTCCATATAGCTTCTTTGGGTGTAACTCTATCTATCCATAAAGCGTTATGGAGTAGATGATGCCAATTCCTCTGGTTGTTTATAACCATTTTCTTCAAAATCCTCACTAGGTTCTTATTAGTTGATTTTTCCACTCTGTTTCCCCGTGGATAATAATTTGCTGAGTATCTAATTATGATTCCTTTTTCTAGAGAAAACTATGTTAATAAGGTGGAAGAAAAGTAAGTTGCATTATCAAAAACAAGGACAGAAGGGACACTGAACCTTGTGATTAGTTGTTGCTCTATGAATTGGATTACCACCTTATTGTTTACATTAGTCAAAGGGATGGCCTCTGCCCATTTCATGAAATAATCAGTGTCAATAAGTATGTACTTATGTTTTTTTGAAGAACTTGGTGTAATTTCTCCTATAATATCTAACCCCCATTGCTCAAAAGGCCTAGAAACGACCACCGATTGGAGTGGGACAACTTCTCTCTTCTCCCTCCCAGCACTTATTTGACAAGTTTTACAGTTTCTAGCATATGTGTGAGCATATTTGAATAAAGTGAGCCAATAATATCCAGCTCTCAGTATCTTATGAGCGGTGGTGTTTCCTGCAAAATTTCCATCGACAGGGCCATCATGGAGCTCCTTCATAACTTTGTTTGCATATTCACATTTGAGACATCTTAAAAGTACCCCATCATAATTAACAAGGAAGAGTACTAAATTTATGAGGTGATATTGTGCAGATTTTAATCTGAGGGCTCTCCTTTCCCTAGGGTTTAGGTTTTCTGGGCATGTCCCATAATGCAAGAGATAAGTCAATTTCTCATACCAAGACTCTTTCCATGGGGAAATGTATAAGCTTCACCACACCATAATTCCATTTCATTCTCCCATCCGGGGTCTTCATTTACTTGGTCCTGAGCTTCAGCTGCCATTTTGCATAACCCTTGTCCTTTAACTAGTTTAACAGGTTTTATATCTAGATCAAATTGTTGGACTACTACCATCCAGTTTCCTCTTCTTTCCCCCATCTCCTATTGAGTAAATAGGGATCAGACTATAGGGTGAGGCATGATGACTTTGGTATGGTTTTTGGGGATGTAAGATCTGAAATGTTTTACTTCCTTGTATAATGCATAAGCCTGCTTGTCTATAGCAAGATAATTTAGTTTAGCACCTTGGATATTGGTGCTCATGAAAGACACCATGGCCTCATTTTTATCGTCATCCTTCTGAGTCAATAATGTGGCTAACGATTGGTTCGAGGAAAACATATAGGGGAAGAAATCTTTGTTGAAATCAGGGCTTCATAACATTGGGGATTGAGATATGGCAATTTTAATATTGTCGAAAGCCTTCTTTCGTTCATCATCCCATTTAAACTCAACATCTTTACGTGTCATTTTTTGTAGGGTTTTGATAGTTTTCGCGAAATTAGGGGTGAATTTCCTCACAAAGTTGATTTTCCTGAAGAACGATTGCACGGATTTTTTGTTGTGGGGTAATGTAAGATGAGATATAGCCTTAATCCTTTCTGTATCTATGCAAATGTATTCTTGAGATATAAGGTGTCCTAACAACTTACCTTCTTCAACACCAAAAATAGTTTTCTTGGGGTTTAAGGATATACCGTATTTCCTAAACCTTTCAAAAATATGGGTTAAATGTTGGATGTGATATTCTCTGTTCTTTGAATACACAGTTACGTCATCCAAATAAAATACTACACACTTGTTGATTAGTCCCTGAAATTCAATGTTCATATCCCTTTAGAAGGTCGCTCCTGCATTGATTATCCCAAAGGGCATGTGTTTGTAATCGAAGGTTCCCCACTTGGTTCAGAAGGTATTTTTCAAGTGGTCTTCTTTTGAAACTAGAACCTAGTTGTAACCTGAGAAACCATCCAGTAAGGAGAAAATCTCAGAGCCAGATATGGTCTTCAAGAGATGCTCCATTGGTGGGACTGGGTAGTTGTCCTTTTCTAAATATTTGTTGAGGTTTCTAAAATCTACGCATAAGCGAACCTCCCCAAAAAATTTCTGACAGGAACCAAATTTTCTACCCACGCAAAGTGTCTAACCTAGAAGATAATTTTGGCATCTAAAAGTTTCTTCAATTCCTGACACATGAGAGGTTCAAGGGAAGGGTGATACTTTTAGAGCTTCTGTTGGAAGGGTTTCACATCAGGTTTTAATGGGATAGTGTGATGAATGATATGGGTATCATAAGTTTTCAGATCTCGGTAGGACCAAGAAAAAACATCTTGATATTTTCTGAAAATTTTGAGATAATACTTCCTTTCCTCTTTAGATATTTTCTTGCTGAGGTTTACATTTTTTGGGTTTTTCGGGGTTCCGAAATTTATAGTTTCATGCATGGGACAGGAACTAACAGTATTCACATTTTTTGACCCCTTAAATCTTTCCCTAAGGTCAAAAATGGTTTCTAAATTGGCTATTCCTTTCAGAATTGTGTGAGACTTTGATTTGTCAGTTGGTTGATATGTTCGAGGCTCGGTATGTGTTGATTGTTCCTGGAATAATTCATCATCAATAGCCAAATATTTGAAATTATCTTGGTTAGTCAAAAAATTTATTATCTGTTCATCTCCTTCAAAGACCTTACAATTAGAAATATTGTTGGTCACTGATGGTTTGTAAAGTAGCTCCATAGTGAACTAGGAGGCTTCATAATATTCTAGAGGTGACAGCCTTGAAGCAGCAGTGACCAGAGAATTAGTAACAATGTTCTTTGCTCTGGGGATTGTTGTAATTTTGAAAGCTTCAAAATGCTCTATTAGCATGTGCACTTCATGTTGGTAATTATTCAAGTGTGGGGAGTTGCGATGTATAGTATTCCTTACGTGTCTAACGATTATTTGAGAATCTCTGAAAACCTTTAATTCTTTAACGTTCAATTCCATGGCTTTCTTTATACCTTGTACTAGATGTTCATATTCAGTGGTATTGTTTGTGCATTCAAGCTCTAATCTACGGGACAAGAAGTGTCGTTTACCTTTTGGAAAATGAGGATGCACCCCGCCCCAGAACCTTCTTGCGATTTAGAGCCATCAAAGTATATTGTCCAAACTTGAGGGTTGAACCTATCAACTTTCTCTTTTGAGTAACCTTCCTCTTTCGATCCTGTTTATTCTATGATTTCTAGCACAGGTTATTGATAGAAAAGGGTTTCTTCTTCTGTCATTTGTAGTTTCTCTTGAAAAATCATTTCGGATTTTTGATTAAGAGGGACATTAGATGAGAGGGTGAGAAATTCCTGAAATCAGAATCATAGGAATAATTTCCTAGCATGGGAAAATCTATCGATCAGGTTTCATTAAGGTTTTGTAAGTCGATAACAGTGTGTTTTAGATATCTCTCCCTATCAATCCTGATCATATTTGTGTGTCCCTTTAATGGCATCCAAAGGTGAGCCCAGTATCTACTAAAGTATCCATTTAACTTCTCGTACCAATCTCAACTTAATAACAATCCATAATCTTCTAGGATATCTACTATAATGATGTCAATTACTTGCACTAATTTAGGGTGCGTCGCTATTCTGATCATCACATATTCGAGTTCTCCCATAACCTTGACTTGGGTTCTGTCTAGTTGTATCACATGTTTATCACTTCTTAGAGGAACTACATTCAATGTTTTTCAAATAGACAGTGGCATAACATTAGAAGATGCTCCTGAGTCCACAAAACATTTATGGAGGTTTCTGTTGAAGAATTCAAACATTAAAAGGAATGGTGGAACAAAAGGTTTTCCCTTATTATCTTCAGAGCAAGCGTTCAAAGTTGGTTTATTCCCTAGATCTGTGGGAGTTAGATTTCTTCCCAGGTCAATGCTTGTCATAGGATTTTCTACTGATTTCAATGCTTGTAACAGAAAGTATTTTTGTTGAGGGATTCTACATATGTCCAATACTGATATGTTTTCCTTTAACTTCTTCAAATCTTATACTATGTTCTAATTGAGCTTGGGTGATTCTCGTGTATGGATGTTTATCTGGTTTCTTCAGGGAGAAAAAGGTTCTTTCGGGTGATCAGGAGTTGGTCTTCCTCCTGAAGTTTGGGTCGTAGCAAGGTTGTCTGAGACCGGTTGACCCCTAGTTCGTGTTTCCATAGCCAAGACTTTTGCAGGTGGTTCCTGAACTTCACATAGGTCATCGAAAGTCATAGGTAAATATGGATCCCATATCAACATGGTTGTTTCTTCCAGTGGATCAACTTCTTCCTGATCGACGATATTTATAGTTGATCTGCTTGATTTTTCGGTTAGGGAGACCTCATCTAGAAACTAGTTGGCCATCAAATTCATGGCATGTACCCATTTAAGGTAGTCTCCTTCAGAGTAGTTCTCTTGATGATAAGTACAGAAAGAGTCGGTTGCTACATTTCCCTAATCGATGTTTAAGTTGGTTGGGGGAGGTTCAATTGTTTTGAACGGTGGATTTATTTTGAAAAATGTTTATAGGTCCTTTGGCCTTGGCTTCCCTCCCTGGCAATTCTCTTCATGTCTATGATTTCATTTGACAACTTATTGACCATGCATTGTAGGTCCTCTATGTCCCCACTTCCCTTTTCAGGATCTTGTTATGTTTGTTTCCCTGGGGGTCTAGTCAACTAGAGTCCTCTCCTGGGAGGGTGTTTAAATTCTTTCTTAACTAATGAGACCTGGCCTTCTTTGCATCCCTTCACTTCTAACTCTATCATTTTTTCTTCTTCAAAATTCTCAGCTAAGGTTGGTTTGGCAACCCGTTTCATAAACATGGAAATAGAAGTTGGGAGAGCATTAGTGTATACTTTGATTTGCAACTCCTTAGTAGGTTTAGCTTCGGGATGAAATTTATTTAAGATAGTGGTGAATATTTGATTGAAGTCTTTAACACTTTCCTTCGAACTCATGGTGGAAGCGAACAACTCATCCATCAAAGCTCATGTAGTAATTTCTTCTACAAATTTATCTAGAAAATCCTTTTGAAACTTTGTCCAACTAGTTATGGATCCTATAGGTAAGTTAAAATACCATGTGGAAGCCGAATTATTGAAAGTGTAGGGAAACAACCTGAAAACTACATCTTCATGGTGGACATTCATCAGTCTGATAACTAGTATGAATTTCTTGATATGGTATTCAGGAAATCCTAAAGTTTCAGGGTCAAATTTAGAGAGTAACTTCTCCAGATGTCAGGGGAGGTTATGTACTCACCCAGGGATGGCCAAAGCATATATAGCCAACCATGGTTGATTATTCTGAGGTGGGTTTCCCCTTTATTAATCATGGTCGTGGTTATGTTCCATGTCCTCAAATCCTGAAACTGAGTGTTCTGAGTTAAACCCTTCCTCTTCTGAAAAATCCTTTGGCTCAGAGAAGTTGTCGGCTGGCATTTCAGGGATTAGATTAAGAGGATGTTCGATTTCGGTGAGAGAGAAATCTATCAGGTATTATATTGTGTCCACAAAAACCTGGTTGGGGGTATCGACCACTGGTCTACTTACTTGTTTTCTTCAAGGAAGTAACAGAGCTAAGGGCAGTGCACTGATCTATCAGGTGTATGATCTTGTGATTATTATGAATTGATTCAATTCCTCATGAGGAAGAGCATAAGGTATATCAAGGAACAAACATTCTTCCTCAGGATGGGGTTAGTTACTCGTTTCAAGAGTACTCAATGCGTGTGGATTGTCTTGGGAATGACTAGCCATGCACGTGGGTTGTTTTGAATCTACAGGCTATGTGAGAGATTTTGTAGAAAATAGTGTCAACCATTCATTCTTAGGGCCCTCCTTTTATCTCCAATTCTATTGAGGTGTCCTAAATCCCTTTAACTCAACAATAGGAACCAAACCTGCCATCAAGGCCCAATTAGACTCTACAGTGTTTAATAGTGGAATGGTTCTCCAAAAATTGTGATTTGGCCGAAATAATCAATGGGCTTTACATTTTCTTGTGAAGGATTTATCCTTCAATTTAGATGTTCTCTTTTTGTGTTTTATCTTAGGTGGTACTAATATAAGATAAAGCCGGTATAAACCAACTAAGTGATAAGGTTGGAACAAACTTAACTACTAAATAAGAGACTGAGCTTGGGATAACCCTTTCACTCTAGCATGCAGACAGTGATTGTCTACCACAGGCCTAGTACTAATACGTTAATCATGCGGGTACTCCAATTACTGAAAGAGATACAATTTATTAGAAGAAAACATGCATGCAATAAACGATGGCAAGTAAAATAATTCACTCAATTCTAATCATCTATCACATAATAACACAATGATTTATTTTCATCATTAAAGACAAGAACTGTAAAATATTGAATTAGATAACTTATCAAAAGATTAAGTATCTCTTACTCATTACAACACCCATTCATGAGACAAAATAATAAATAATTCTTTTCCACATCCAATCATGCATGCATTTGATGAAAAACACAAACTTATCTCTGGTCCCAAAAAGGACTTCTCAATTAAAGGCAGCTCTGAAATAGTTCTTAACAAAACCAAAAATGAGCATCTTTGCAACAACCATCGACCTTTTGCTAATAGGTCTATCCCCCTATTTATAACATACTATTAACTAAAAATAATTATTAAAGTGCAAATAAGTGAAACAAAACTCACCACATGGCACTCTCTTCTGTCAGTTTTTCTAAGAGTCATCTCAGGATATCACTTAAGTGGGTGACTCTTCTTGTACTCTGACCACTTGATGAATAGATCCTCGCATGTGTTGGCATACAGGAATCTATGTTGTTCCATTGGGGATGAGTGAATCTCTCCTATCTCTACTACTTGTGCCCAATACTTGACTATTCTAGCACTTAACTGTTGCAACATAGCTTGAGATTTGATTGGGTGCTCCATGAACTGTCGCACCTGACCTGGTGCCATATCTATCACCTTAGCTATTCCCTCGGCCCATGATGAGTCTTGTTTGGCCTGAGTCTTGACTATGTCATGCAGGTCGACAAAGTCTTCAGGTGTGCCAAACTCGAGGAGGCCGATGTATTTCATTACCTATTTGATCTTGATCCATATTTTCTCGTACTTGGCCCACTTTTCTTGGATTTCCCGATGAGGTTACCGAGCCATTTTTTCCCAATACTTGATCGATTTCTTTATGTGATCAAGGTTTCTCTCTTTTAACACCTAAATATCATTCTCTTCTATATCTTAGCCCTGTTGGACTGCACTGATATAGTCGACCCTTTCCATGGCTTGTTGTGATTTCTCGTACCACCTCTCCATATATTTGTATGTCGCAATTGCCATGAGGGTGTCTTCATGAAGCTTGACTATTCTTGTAGTGAATAGGTGCCGCTCATCTGTAAATTTGTCATAGGCCTCTTGGAATTTTCTCCTTAGGAACACCGCGACCTATGTAGCATCCTAATAGTATTTCTCCAAGTGGCACAAATGTTCCAATTCCTTCAAGGAAATGACCATCTCCTCTTCATCTATTTTAGATCTGTCCAGGGTGGCATGTGTGATTTCCATCCTTGCGCTGATAAGTTCGGATGTCTTAGAATTCTTTGTGTTAATCATATTTTCCTCCATAGTGATGAGGATGGAGCGATGTAAAGTGATCCTCCTCTTCTTGGTGGTTCTCTAGACAATAGCTTTCCTTTTTTAGTCATAAGAAATGGCTTGTATGTCGGCAACCTCATCCATGGGCTCAGGAATTTTCTAATCTCCCCAGGTGAGTGTATTCACCAGACTCTCGATGGTATATATTAGTTCAAGACTGGGTTCTTGAACTTCCTACATGTGTTCCGAAGGCATGACTTCTATTTGTCACTCATCGGGGAGTTGGGTACCAATTGAAATTGAGGCATTTGGGGCAGGCTCGATACTTACTTGATCATCAGTCATTGAGATGTTCATTTGTTTCTTCGGAGATTCTTCCTTTTTTTCACCCAACATTGGCTCGTCCTTCGGACTGTCCGCTTGGGTATCTGATGCATTGGGAAGCTCAGTGTCTAAGACACTCTCGATTTATTATTAGTTCTGTGGAAGCCCTTGAATTTGACCATTGGGAAATGGGGAAGATGACTTCTCTAGATACATTTCCACTTGTATATGTACATGGGTCACAAGGGATACCTTTAGGCTCTCATCATCATCATAGATTTTTATTAATCCACTTAGGGGGTTTGGCGCACTTTCTCTCTATGATGTTCTGAATGTCTCTGGTTGAGTCGAAACACGTGTCATTGATCTAACTGGTGGCATTGTGAATTTAGGGTCGTCTAACTCAGTAATTTCATCAATGTCTATCAATTCAGGGTCGCTTAGTCCCGTTTGGCTTCCATTTGGGTTATCGGCAGGGGACCCTGTCATCCCTGTGAGGTCCATTTCATCTTGTAGCTGATCAATTATCCATTTTTCCTATTCTATAATGAGAAACCCTCTCTCTCACGCATCTTGAGTCATAGGGAATCCTATTTCTTGCACCAGGGCTATTAGGGGGGCTTTTGTTGCTTCTACCGCTATCATTTCTTCCCTATCCCTGAGTGACCCTTGAGATGATTTCTCTAAGATTTTCATATGTTCATCCAGGCTCATGGCTCTGAACCTGGTCATTTTAGGGTCATCCATCCTTTCCACCACCTCGTCCCATTCTTGGGCATTTTCTGTGAAGACCTCATATTCGAATTTTTCATGGGCGTATGGCCAGCAGGACGACACTTACAAGGTGTGATTCAAGACTAGACCCTTGGAGTCATGCTTGCAGAATATACCATTTTGGAATCTAAAATCTAATTGGCTCAACCCCTCTTTTTTGGCTTGAGCAGTGTCCTTCACCAGGTAGAAGCCTACATGAAATCCATAAGGTATAAATGCTTTTTTTTTATCCTTGATCAGGGTGGTGTTGCAGCCTTGTAGGATAGTCTGGTATCATATCTCCCCCACTACAAGCTGGTAAGGGACATGCACGGGTAGGAGATGAGGTTCTTCATTGACCCTAAACACTCTGATGTAGGTATCTCTATCGTCGAGATACCAGTGGCCGACCTTTGATATCATCCTTTTGGTCGCAAATGATAGTCTCAGTCATTCTTTCTTAAAAAGAATAAAGTAAATATATGTGATGAATTCATCATAGATGAGGGAGTAGGATTCTTTGTACCTATTCTCCCATAAGATGCTTAAATATATGTGGACCGAGAGTTTTTCAATGTGCCAGCTCGAGTTCATGATGACAAAGATGTTTTTGGCACACATGAAATCTAGTAAGTATGAATCCATGTAGAAGGTTGGTGTCTCTCCTTCCTTTGGCGTCTGAGCTTGTTGTATGTAGATGCTCAACTATTTGAAAATGATGGCTCCCAAATTGAAACCTCTCCCAAAAATGGCCACTATGTAAGATAGAGGCATCCTTGCCTTCGAAAATCTAGAGCAGTCCTTTTCCCCATACAATTGGCACATTAGGGCCATTAGGTAGATGTACGACTCCCTTAAGTTGGTCATCTGGTACCATCTAGTGCTCCAGTTGGTGTATTTATTATATTCTCTCCACCATGAGGCCATTACCCGGTTGGTGTCGTGGCACTTGTAGAAATTCACAATGAAATATGTATTCAGTCGCTCCTCGAGGTCTCAAAGTTTGTAATATTTCTGGACCTCCACCTAAAGGAAGACCCTGAAATACCCACCATTGTCATCATTGATTAACACTTGCATGTGTCTATGTGGTCGATGATCCACTTCAGAAGTTGTATGCAGGGGAACACCAAATTGCTACTTGCTACCATGTGTAGGTACGATCATCGAATATTCAAAAGAACTTTGTCGTCGAGCTTTCTCACATCTAGGTCACTGTGCGGCATATATTCCGAGAATTCTTCTCAGGTGATCTTCTTGAAGAGTTCTCCCCAATGTGGGAGTACTTCCTTGGTCCCTGTTCTTTCCTCTGTGTCTCTAAAGGATAGAGGTTGAGTGAAAATCATTTTTGTAGATGTACTAATGACTGGTTCTGGCCTTGGAGTAAACTTTAATTGTTTTGCAGCCCCTGGAGAAGAGCCTTCTCCTACCTCTGGTTCTTTTAGCTTTGGCGCCCTCGGTGATTGCCTAGTGTTTGGATTTCTTGGAGGCATTGTTCCTGCAATCGAAATAAATACTTTAGAGACTGCATACAAAGAAACACTCGATAACAAATATATATGAAGTGTAAGCATGAAAAATCCACATACTGGCACATACCTATAAAGCTTGCTAGACCTAGTTATTTGATACTCATGGGACCTCTATAGCTTTTGAATTTCTCATCTCGCTTCTTCGGATGCTATGAAACTTCTTTACACATATAATGGTTTCGTTTACAATGGCTGAAGAGAATTTAAACCAGGGAAGAACTTACTGTCTCATATCAACCATTTAATTTGGGTGATGAGTGGAATTCAAAAAAATATGTTGGTGAATATCTGCAACTTGAATTCATCATGGGTTGATGGCAAAGGCACGAAGGGTGATGTGATCTATTGGTAATTTCAAATGATTTTTTTTATTCACACGCGAAGTAGCAACTAATGTAGGATTTGGAATTAATTCGTCCCTTAAATGCTTTGAATCTAATTGTATATAGCGCTAAAATGTCCCATTGTGTTTCTTTCTTATTGGGTGGATCGGGCATCGGCAATGTGCTATGGACATTTTCATTGATATCCTTCCGCAAAAAACCTCCGACACCAATCGATTTCATCGTACAATGATGACATGGAAAAACTGAATCCCAGATGTGACTTGGACCTAGGGGATCAAGAATGACTTGGGGTAAAACTAGATCGTACGGTTCTCCAAGCTGGTGAAATACACGTGGCGTTGAAGACCGGTGACTTAATTCATGTGTATTATTTGGATTTGGGACTTTCTTCATGTTGTGCATTCTAAAATAAACATGGGCTCGTTGATGTCGAAAAAGGTATTGGGGGTCGGCAATCGGGGAAAAACCTATCACATGTTTTTATTTGGATTAGCTTCCTCAAAAAACTCTTGATACTGAAAGGCTATATTTGAGGAATTTGAAGTTCATCATGAAAAGAGTACACCATATCATCCCC
Source organism: Picea mariana (assembly GCA_032191745.1). Classification (NCBI taxonomy): domain Eukaryota; kingdom Viridiplantae; phylum Streptophyta; class Pinopsida; order Pinales; family Pinaceae; genus Picea; species Picea mariana. The sequence goes on from JASDQU010373047.1 coordinate 84,377, forward strand.
AAGCAAATGGAATAGTAGAATCCTTTAACAAGATCCCTAAAAATGCACTAACAAATATATGTAATGTTAATAGGGATTATTGGGATGTGAAGATACCAACAGTATTGTGGGCATATAGGACCACATGAAAGAAGTTGACAAGACAAATGCCATTTAGACTGGTATATGGACAAGAACAGTAGTGCCACTAGAATTTTTGGTACCCAATATATGCATAACATGGATTACGAACATGACAGAATGAGGCGCAGTACAACATAAGCTAAATCAACTAATGATCATGGAGGAAGATAGGATTGTATCAAGTTTCTACCAAGAAGTCCAGAAAGAAAGGGACAAAGCTTGGCATGATAGACATATCAATAGGAAACATTTCAAGGAAGGACACTTAGTGCTTATGTATGACAGTAAATCCTTTCATCATCCAGGAAAAGTCAGAATGAATTGGTTAGGACCATACAAAGAAAAAATTGTTAAAGAGGGGGGAGCTATACAGTTGAAGGATTTAGGAGGCATAGAACTCAAAGGGATGATCAATGGGATCCAACTGAAGCTGCATAGGGACAATCGACCCTGTAATACTTAAAAAAAAAAAAAATGTCGCACCATGCCGGACATCACAGAGGTATAGTGCACCGAAAAGAGAATGAGCATGCACACTTGAAAATGATAGGCCAACGATCATTACAAAGTGAAAAAAGCGGGAAAGGAGAATACGACAAAATAAGCGCCAACTGACAGTGGCCATCAAAATTGAATGCAAGAAATGACTGAAGGGACACCGCATTAATTGCACCAACCAGTGATGGCGAGGGAAATCAATGGAAAGTATGTGGAATTTGGTGGTTTAATTAAAACATAATTGCGGTAGCATTTTTGAAAATCTTCATATGACCCCTATACAAAGCTAGCATGCAGGAGAGGAAAGGTTATTGTGAAATCATAAAAAGCACAGAGTGATAGAGCATACGAAGCAGAGAGTTAAGGTTGCAGAGGTTGTGTTATAACCCTATAATTTATAGGATCATCTGGTGACTGAAACTTTTTCACTATTGATGTATGTTGTCTTGCAAATTATATTTCATTCCTGCAATTTATTTTCAAAAAGAAATGAAAAGAAAGAAAAAATAAAAGAAAGAAAAGAAAAAAGAAAAGAAAAGAAAGAAAAAGGAAAAGAAAGAAAAAGAAAAAGAATAAAATAGGGCATATAAGAAAATGGATAAAATACCCATGCAATAAAAATGACTTGATCCAAACAGTTTAATCATGGTTAGGTCTCTTTGAATTTATGTTGATAGGTTTAGTGAATAAGCATGGCTAAACCGTTTAATCTTAACCGGGTAGTTAGGTTAGCTAGTGAATAAATTTGATCAAACTGTCTAATCTTGATCAAATATCCTGAGGGTAGAGTAATTTCTTAGCCCAACACTCTAATATGGGCTAAATGTGTAGGTAGGTAGGCTAGGGCATAGGATAGCCAGTTTTTCCTTCAATAAACATGCTTTATGTTCGAAGAAAATTCATGATGTTGATGTTGAGTTTGTTTTTGCTTAACCCCATGGTGGAAAAAAGAAAAGGAAAGCAGTGAACAACCCACAAAAAGAGAAATATCCTAAGTTTGCGCTGCACATTTTTGGTTCTCACCCAAAGAATAAGGAATGTGCTAAGATCAATGGCTGATCTAGTGGCATGTAGATCAACGATGGATAGTGAATTTTGGACCCCCTCGACCGTTCTACCTTTAACAGTCGGGGGTTGGTCTGATATGGAGAACAAAGAGTGTGCTAAGATCAACAACTGATCTAGTAGCGCGTAGATCAATGATGGACAACAAATTTCGGACACCCTTGACCATTCTACCTTTAATGGTGGGGGGGAGGTGTTTTATATGGAGACTAAAGTGAGCTCATAAATCGACTGTGGATCTAGAGACGCTTGAATCTATGGTCAGAAGGAGATCCCAGAACCCCTTGATCGTTCTACCTTTAATGTTGGGGGGGGTCCGATATGGGTGGTTTTTCCTAGCGGGTCCCATCCTAACGTATCACAAATCTATGGCGTCAGACCCCCCTCTCTATAAACCACTTACTGCCATACCCCCCTCCAACATACTGCCATACTGACATTCCTATACCATCGCCGCCTCATGACGTCACATCCCACTATCTCCCCTATAAGTCCTGTGTCATAACTCTATTAGCTTGTCTGCTCCATTCACCCGTTACAGGTCATGTCCCACTTTCTTATCTTCCAATAACCACCCTCCATGTCATCCTGGTACACCCATCACCAGTCCTCCACCTTCCACCTCATGCCTCAAGTAATCTGTTGGCCATTTATTATAGGCTAGCATACCCATTGGTCTGCTAACCTATCCCTTGCAACCAATGGATACCCATTTACTCAATTTTAACCTCGTTTCCTCCATTCATGCACTGTTCATAATATTTGCGCACATGAAAGATATTTTTCCTCTCCTTTTCAACTAGTAACTCGGCCATAGCCACTGCCTATTAACGTTTTTGTTGCAGTTTGCAGGTACCTGTTGAATCGATGGCATTGAAATCTAAAAGATCAGAAGTCGAGGAAAATCCATTCCTCCCACCTCTTGTTGATCTCGACCGGATTCCTCTAGTTGATAAATATTACTTGATCACAGAGACCAAGTGTGAGTTTGACTTCGCCGAATTGCTGATATAGTTTAAATATACCTTCATGAATCAAAACGATGATATCAGGTTCTGAGAGTCCAATCTCCCTCTGTATCTATTTCCCTAGATTCATTATTTTCCAGAGTTCTCCTTCAAATGCCAGGCGCATTACCTCCCCGATCAGAGAGCCATAGTATCATCATTTGGAGAAACTCTTTTCTCCATCACACCCAAGGCCATTGATCAAATGATGCAGATACCTAGAGCTGAATCCCATTCCCCCCTCAGCATTGAAGTTCTAACATAAATGTACTAGAACCTATATTTTCCCCAAAGAGCATAGAGTTTTGATTTGTTCCTCCCAAAGGATGCCCAATTTCCCAAGAAAAATACCCCTTACCACTCCTCCATGTTTTTGGAGAAGGGAAACCAAATTATTTCATCATTATGTTGTTCGCTCGGCTATTTCTCAGATGAATGGGTGGTGTTGGCTATCGGAGGTCACCCCTAGATTGCTAGCAGGAGCAGAGCCTGACGCCCATCAGATTAATGTCACGATTTGTTTAAAGGGTGATCAAATGGACGAAAACTCAAAATGGCACAATCTCAACTCAGAAACTAGACCAGGCATGCATAAACGAGTGAGGTCTTGATAAACTCCAAACAGTGAGTCATAGTAAAAGGGTGAGCAGGTGGAAGACTTATGCAAGAAGGATGCAGAGGTCTATAATAAACATC